>JBCEWB010000001.1:7314949-7325017 GCA_039654565.1 Peronia peronii
TTGAAGTTGCATTCAAACCTAAAATTCTGAAATCTCAAGTCATAAGTCTTTTCACACATTAATGTCTTTTTATTTTCAGAAGTTTTATGTGATTGTGTTTCTTTCTCTATATACATCGTATACGAACAATGTCATGTCCATTTTTTATCGGAGACATTAAACGAATCGATTCACAGATTTACATTCCGTTTCACTAATTTGGGCAATTGATCTGTATCGGAATTGTTGAGTTGCTCAACTCAGGAACCTTGAATCTCTGAACAGTTTTCTGCAGCGCTCGCTATATTTCTCACTGTCCCCCCAAGGAAATATCGTGGGGTTCGGTGATACTTTTTTTTATCAGCTAGAACAGTCATAGGCAAACTAACTCATATGAAGAATAGGTCTCAATGATAATTCAGCATTATCCTCATGTTTATTGTTTGAAGTATTACAGTGATAGCACAAAATTAATGGGAGTAGACTTAGACAAGTATTGTACCCACTTTAAATATTTAGAAAAGCTATAATGTATACTATAGCAGCTTACATTTACGGTAAGATGCTAGAAATACGATTTCTATCGACAAGTTATGCTTGAAATAGAATTCTAGTTTTTGTTTCAGTAGGCCTATCAGCCCTCATAGGGTGCTATCTCGGCCGTGTCTGAAATAGAGTTCGTCACAAGTAGTCCATCAAGCCACACAACGCTCACCACTGAGCCGGTAAAGTGTTCTTACTTAAACTTTCCTTCTGCTGCTAGCTCATCACATTTGTGGAGATTGGACAACATGTAATCACCAAAACAAGAACCATTACTGCATTATTATCCCGTCTGATAAGAAGTTTGTTAGCTCACTCATAAGTCTATAAATGCGCCCGAAATAGATGTATAATATGTCAAAACACTCATGTAAATCCATTCTTATGCACATAGATGTCACTCTCGGCTATTGAAAACAATCACTTGATGACAACACTTTATGTTGATGAAAGTTCCTTTTTTTTTGTTCTTATTTCATTAGACTGTTAACATACAGGACGGGAAGGACATGGAATTTTCGTTTATTCGTTTATTTGTTTTTGTTGTCCCCCTTCAAAATGAAAAGGAAATGATAAAGCAGAATTTCTGGACTGTGAAAGATGATAGATTTGAAGGCTCAAGTTTATGATGGTATTATGATGGTGTGTGTGTGTTAAGGTTTCATCACATGTGTGATATAAGTAATAGCATATTATATAGGCTAATAGCAAAAGGAAATTCGGGATTTATAATTGTATAATATGTACAGTTGTACATGCATGCGTGTCTGAGAGCTCATTCCGCAAAATCAAGCTTTAAAAAAAATCAAGCTGTCATAAACAAATATAATTGTGCGGCTACAACTGCCGGTATGTGTTTGTGTTGTGTGTCTGTTTGTGTGTATGAAATGCAGAATAGAGGAATGCAAAATGCATTTGTACCGGAAAGCTGGAAAGATGAGGAGGGGAGTAGGAGGGGAGGGGAGGGGGAAGGGGCAGAGAAAGTGGATGGAGAAAGAGAGGAAGGACGACGACAGTGTGACAGAGCGTTCTATATTCCTCTCAGAAATGATGAAGAATTAGTTACAGCTGGCTAGGCCGGGCTATTTTGTCCCAGCTCCTCATTGGAAAACACTCCAATACACATCCGTCAGCTCCATCAGCTGTGCGCCTCCTGGCACGTTACACAAAACTGTAATATGAAGCTGTCGGATATTAGGTTTGCAGTCACTTTATTCCCTGAGAGCTCGATCGCACATTTTTCACAAAGATGCAACGGTTCGTAATAGCCTGAGCTCCATTTTTTTCCCTCTCGAAACACACATTCGTATCAGCCTGTCCCAGATCCCACTTTTTTTCTCTATCCAGCATACACACAAATACACAAATACACACGCACATGAACGTACACTCGTGTCCAACTCGGGTCCCCCCCCCCCCCCCCCCCCCCCCTCAGACCCTCCAACACAGACACATGAACACATACGTATGCGTGCACACTCACACACGCCACACACACACATACATACTTTCACACTTTCAGAGATACTTTTTTTGTGTCTCTGCAATTCCACCTTGTCAGACAGATTTTCTGTCAATGAGTATGCACTTGAACCTTGGAGCAAACCTTCATCATAGCAATCCTCTCGTGTCATGGTCAAACCAAATGAGTGTATCAATGAAATTTGTTCTCTCACTCTCTCTCTTCTTTTCTGATCTTCTTCTCTCTCCTTCTCTATTTCTCTCTTTTATTTTTTCCGACTTTTTCCCCTGTTTATTTGCTCTCTTTTGTCGCCCTCTTGTGCTAGCTCTGTACAATCTGAAGGGTTTTAAGTGTTTTTGCTTTCCCCTAAATATTTTTACAGGTGTTTATCTGTCATGAAGCTTGGCAAAACATTGATGGCGAGACATGCCACATTCCAGTTTGATAAAAATGATAACATCTGTTTCCGCTTTTCCAAAGCCATGAATTTGAAAGTTATGATTAGACACGATATCATTATTTCTTTTATCTGTCAGGTCCTATAAAATATACAACTATAACGTAGTGTTTGCTTCTGTCCCATTCCTCTTGCCATTCTAATTAATCAGATATATCACTGTTTATTTAGTCTTCCATTCGAAACCTTCCCTTCGCAAGAACTACCACTAACATCGCCAATGAAACTGTCACTAGTCGGTCCTATTCCTCCACAAGCTAAAGTTTTCTCTGTTCTTCCATATCAAAATTCATTTTTAGCACCATAATCGCTGTTGTCAATCGAAAGTCTTAGGCAACCATGCCATTGTGTTTACCGCCCTCAAAATATCAAAATTGAACGCTAAACATTGTACAACTGTTGATTGAACATTCCTTCCCAAAGATAGGTATAATCACCGTTATTCTTGCTGTCGCATCTAGTAGGTTAATTGCAAATATCATAATATCTATCAAAATCAGTATGACCACTAAAACCACATCAAATAATTCTAGTGTATTATAAGATAGCTTTTATCTCTGTTCACGTGATTTACCTTGAGCATCTTCTGTCATATCTTGAGGTTAAAGCTGTGAATGCCTTATGAGCAAAGTTAAAATAAATGTGGTCATCTAACTTTATTACCGACACAGTATATTTCAGTTCCTATTCCTACCCAGTTCTCAATCCATTTAATATCATTTTGAACATCAGAAACAGGACTTTGTTTTTTAGATAACAGTAAAAAACGAATCAAAATATTTAAAAAAAAAAAAAAAAGAATAAACGATGTGAATAATGAAAGAACGAGTAATTGCGTAGGTGTGCAAATGAATGAGTGAATGAATTAACTAAGAAATGAATGCATGAATGAATGAGTTTATGATATATATAATGAAATTAATAAATGAGTTTTTCATGTGAAGATGTAATATCCTAAGAAAACAGAAGACCGAGTACGGTGTGAAAAACGTAGTCATTTCCCAAAATTGAATGCACATAAAATGTAATTCGTGACCAATGTACATGTACGATATCATGTGAACTAATAAACAATTGACTGTCATCAATCACTACTATAGAGCAGTGGTAGTTTTTTTTTTTTTTGCCTCTTGTCATCATTCAGTGCGATTTATTTACTTGATAAATATGCATACAAGTCGTATGTAGAATAGCCCTCTTTCATTCTATTTTATTATGGTATTTTCTATTTTATTTTTGGAAGTAATCCTTGTATAGCCTTCAAGAGGGAATTTACCTTATGACTAATGTCCTCAAAGCCCCAGATTTCATTATGAAATGATGATATGGGTGAGATTGATTATATAATCCAAAGAATGATTTTGTTTTTTCTTACAAGCGAGTTATTGGATGGTTTCGATTAACTGTATAGAGACCTTTTCGACAACAAAACCAAAGTTTTTTTTTTTTGCGATTCTTGTTTTGGGGAGTCATCCTTGAGCCAAAACGCATAAAAAATGTGTTAATATTGTTCTAAAAAGCTGCTGAGTTAGGCAGCTTTGTTGCTTTTTTTGTATGATTTTAAAATGAAAAAAACTCCGACAATTCGATGACCTATGACAACGAAAGCACTTTCCAATCTTCGCGGTTCGATGGGGTTTAACAAACCCTAATTTGAAATCCTTCAAGTCTTTACCTTCTTATCTTGAGATCTGAAACTTCGCATAAGCATGTGAGCTGTTGTCTCGGACAAAGTTGAAACACCCTCTCACCTCAGCATAAATGCATTATTGCTGCTCCATTCCGTACCATTTAGGTTTGTCACGTCCCGACTTTATAGTAATAATAATAACTCTCCACGCACGACGTGGGATGCAACAAACCCGGACAGCGTAAAAAGGAAATCAAACTTTTTTCATTCCTTCCACGTTGTTGGGTTTGTCAAATGCCTACTTTTATACTAAAATTTATTGCAAAACATCGGGGCCTAATGAAGTGCGGGGACAGGTCAATGAAAAGTGCTTTCTGTCAGAGGCAAGAATCTTAAACCCCACATTATATGAGAATGGTAAAAAAAACAACAAAAAAACAGCAAACTTTTATATGAAAGGTAGGGTGTAACAAACCCCATATTGTACTGAAATAGTTCAGTTTTGTATTGTACGTTGAAGGTTAAAGACATGAACACCGCTCACTTTAGACAGCTTCTTCGTTGTTGCAAAATTCAGAATAGCCAAGATGACTTCCCAGACATTGCCTAAGCAAGAGCAAATTAATACTTTGATTATCAAGCACCTCTGGAAACGACCTACGCCAGAGAACAGTTTTATAGCTGGTGAAGTTTTCTAGTCCCCTTGAATGTTTCACTTTGAGACTCTTAGATAGCAACAAGATGCTTTATGTTTTCGGTCTAATTAATTTTGTAAAGGACAAACTCGTTTGGAGCTAAAGTCTGACCTGTGAAAGCACTCAACCACAATGTTTACATGTATGTTCATATATATCAGTTACTATCATCACATTTCAGTAACATTATAACTATATATTTTTATTATCCACATCCCTGTTCTTAGCATAGTTTTTCTCTAGATTATGCTTGAAGTGTTACGTCACAGTAACTTATTTCAGGGGTGTAAAGAGTAAATAAAAGAAGGAGCTGTTCTTTCCACTCCCTATCTTTTTGTTATATCTACAGACTAAATCTCCATGTGAATAGATTATGTTTCATCCTCTCTTTTTGTCTGTGTATACTTTTGGCAGTCTGTGTCATCTCTCTGATTTGTCATCGCTTTCAATCCTTATCGAGTTGTCTTTTCTTCGGCAGAAATTCTACTGCTATTTGTAAGTATCACTAAGCCCTTAGTCTGTCACCTTCAGAATAATAACCATTAACCACCGAAAAAAACATTTTGCAAAATAATTTAACACCATGTTCACATTTTCTTACATCTCATTACATTAATCTAATCAGCTATTATTCATGATGTAATTTATAGATCTCTGTGACTATTCAGAAACTAGATGTAAATAATTTAAGTGAAAAAAAAATAATTTAAAAAAACGTATATCTTTTCTGTTATCTTGATGCATCTGGTTCATTAACATAACAGTATGGTCACGAGTTATGTCTTAGGGAGTGTGTGCAGTCATGCTATGAATTTCTTATTCTTCATTAGCCGTATTAGGATTTCTACGCCAGACAGTGTAAACCTTCCCTAAAACGAGGAATGCACTGCTGCAATAAAAACTTATCAAAAATGTTTTCATTATCCAATACATAATGAGTTAAAATTTTCAGCTGCGTGAGAGTCCTTGGTTTTTGTTCGTCCATATCATTTTGAAAGGTTCCGATGTTCACACGAATTTCTTATTCAATTATTTTGTTCTCTCCCTATCTATTTTGTTTCTGGTCCTTTCTCTCCACGTTATATAATCAACTAAGCCCTGAAAGATCAATTACTTTATTCTATTGTTTTCACATTTCTTCCTGTCATGTATGTCATGATAATGCTAACTGTTCTTATTTCTGTTGACTTATCTGTGTAACATTCATTATAGAAGTTAACAGTGATTTCTAATAACTTCTTGTGGCATGTCATTTTCTTGTAAAAAAATGTTTGCACGTTTCAATCTAAATGAATGTTAGATTTAAAAGAGAATGTAGCTGTTGTTGCTAGGATATGTCTTTAAATAGTCAATTACAAGAGAAATTGAATATTACAAGGGAAATAGTTACCTATCATTACAGTTTTCCAGGTGGAGCAAATGAATTATGTATTTATTTGATTAAGACTATAAATGATTTTGTTTCGTATTTATGAAAGAAAGTGGAGCAATTGTCTGCAGAAATTAATTTGGTATGGACCTCTACCAACACAGAGGAGAACAAGCATAGTCGGTCTAGGTAATATTTTGTTTTCTTTAGATTATTCCATATATTTGTAACAATTTAAAAAAAAAACATGGGCAAAATATTCGAAATAACATGCTTGGAAAATCTTGTTGTACTTTAATCTGAATGCGTACCAACCACATCAACATCATTTCACTGTTTGTGTATTGTCTTCATTCGTATGTTTTTTGTTTTTTTTTAAGTATTCACCTCTTTATCGGCACCCTCAAAGGCCTAACAACACCATTTCGTAAACATCGGTTTTCATCATTAATTTTCATATTACGATATATTAAATGTAAATTCTTTTTGATTTCTTAACCCTAGAACTGTCATTGGGCCGATTTGCTCAAGATATCTTTCATTATACTCTGCATTTGAATTATTTTCCACCTGATATACAATTATTTAGGGACATGATACGCGTTTTATACTGATTTTCTTGGTTTCTTATGGCACTTTTAGGGTTACTATCTTTCATGGTTCTCTAAATTACTTTGAGACGTGGAATTAAAAGCATCATCGAAATGATAGGTTTTTCGATTCTTCGGAATAAATTTTGGAGATTTGCAGAGGAGAGCTAAAGTTATTAAAATATGCTTCCTGAGACAGTTATCTTTTCTTTGCCTGAAAATGAAACAGAAGAGAATAGCGGCATGACAATACAGTTACGCATTCGTTTATTCTCGATTAAATAGAATGTGATATAGATGATTTATATTCCCTGAAATTCCCCTGAGATTTACAAGGACAAAAAAAAATCGTAAAAAAGCAGAAGATTCCAATCTTGACTCTTGAATCTAATATATTATATTGTGCTCAAGATTAAACATAGATAAATAAACAGAGGGACCCAAACTGAGTATTTCATAATTATAAAAGAATCTATCAGTAATTGACAAAACTCTAGGCTTATTCCATTCTTAATCTTAGCCTGAGAGAACTGATCATTCACAGTCATCTTTCTAGACTTCATTCTGCCTGTGTATACCAGGGGGGCATTGTTATTTCTTTATAAATGTTCAATCTTAATATCGATTGTCATCACCTTTTAGATGTGATTCATTCGTACAAATCATTTTCACTTGCAATTCCAGTCCACTGAAATGATTATATAAATGCTGTAGCAGAAAAAGAAATTTTAAAAGGTTGTAAAATATAGGTAGCCGGGAATGCAAGGCATATTTGAGTGAAATTTTTCTCAACAATTTGTTTCTTACCATTGTTTATACTTTTGTATTAACACGAAAGACACTGCTCAACCAAGCAACAACTACTCATTAGATGATACGGACTAAATCAGTTTATTGAACAATGTGACGGTTTTCTGATACACTGGTGTATTGAATATCTTTTTATCTGACAAACATTTACTCATGTATAATATTCGAAATGCACCATTACAATGCTTTAAATCATTTGCGTATAGCTAGATTTCCATTCATCTTAATTCCCATTTACATATTCATTCATTCCTCATTCATTCATTCATTCATTCACTCATTCATTCATTTCTTCATTCATTCATTGGCTATACATTAAACATCTATGTGTATGAATTTCTTAAGCTTTGTATCATCATGATCTGCATTCATGTCTATTCCAGCGCAGAGAACGAGTTGTAGCGATTGTTCTTGCACGGATAAAATACAAAACCCTTGAAAACAGAAATAACACAATGCTATTCTTTTTTTTATTTTTATTTATTCTCAAATTGTCTAACATTTAAATAGTTCACTGACTAAACTTATATAAATTTAGAAAATTAATTACGTTTAGAATATTTTTCTCTTTCTTTCTCAGAATGCAATCATAAATTCAGTTATAAATTGTATCCTCGAAGTTTCTCTGCTACGGAAACGGTTTTAGGATCTTTACATCTTGGAGAATTCAGCAGATTTAAGTCGTGTTTGCATGTGATCATTTTGAATCAACAAATAAACAAAACATAATAACAACACAAAAAAATAAAGTTGTATACCTAGTCACACTGATGATTTCGAGTTGCAATTACTATGAAAAACAGTGCGTCGTCTTGACTGAGGATCAGTTGTAGTGATGATGGTGGTCACGATGCTGAAGATGCTGCTGCTGCTGCTGATGATGATGATGACGATTCCGCCCACTCCTATTTCACTTTTCAGGGAATACTGTATATGATTTTCAAGAAATTTAGACAACTGTGCATTTGGATTGTTGTTTTATTGTTCATGTACTTAGGGTATTCTTGTAATTCACCCTTTAGTATTAGATCTATCAATGATTTTGGCCTTATTGGGTAATGAAAAGAAGAGCACAATTTGTTTCTACGGTGAAAGACAGCACAATCCTCGGTGATGTCACTCTAAGAGATAAATATTAAAAAGTTATATATTCGCCAAACAAATAAAATAGGCTGATAGAATAGCAGTCTTACATATATTTTCATTTAATTTGACCATTGTGAATCCGCAGTTGTAAAATTCTCATTGCTTTAAGAATGTACTTTTTTGTTTCCTTTTTAAACAAAATTGAAAACCCTCTTCTGTACAATAAACAAATCATTTAATTAACATTTCTTTCGTGTAAAGCAACACCATATTTACATTTTATTTGTTTTCGTTATTGCCCCGACGAAGAGTCAAGCGGGCTCGAAAATTTGGCCAGCGCCATCAATACCAAGTTCTTCATAATATTGTTTTTCTACGTTTTTGATGTATTTGATTAGTTTCCGGGGTACAGTCGTCTATAATTTTAAGACATTTTTTTGTAAAATGATTATGATGATGATGATGAGGCAATAGTAATAGTTATAGTGATGATGATTATTTTCTACGAATATCTTTAATGGACTCGTTCTGAATCTCTTAGTTTAGTCACGTGATCAGGGAATTCCGGTTTCAATGCGTGAGGTCGGCTTTATCTATTGCAGACCAACATAAAATGGCCCAATGTGCCATAATTGTGAATTTCTCAAATCACCCTGCACTACAGCTATTTTACAGATCCTACTTCTTGTACTACTGCCCATTATTAGAAACGTCCTACTTTTGTTTGGAGCAGTAAGGCAAAAAATGTCCGGAAACCGCGATTTTCTTGTTACTTTCTCTAACGGGTCATTAAAAATGTCCGGAAATGACGTCATCAATATCTGTGTTGGTACTTCGGCGAGAGGGGATACTTTCCATTCTCTCTTGTTTTCGTCAACGAATAATACTTTCAGTCATGAAAAAGAAATAAGCGAATTCCCTGATCACGTGATCATTTCGAGATTCCGAACGAGTCCATTTAAAACGGGCTGTCTATCGGCAACTGACTCAATACACTGTACGAAACAAATCATTTAAATAACAAATTGTAGAACGTGATTATGTTAAAAAAAAAAAATTAATAAAGAGATGTTCCTGGCCAAATCTTTGAACCTATTGGTTCTTCGTCGGGCTTAAAAAGAAAAAGTACATAATGTAAATACTGTACTGCTGTGTACGAGAAAGAATGTTTCAATTAAATGTTTCGTGCTTTGTGTAAAAGGTTTTCATTTTTTTTAAATGGAAGTGAAATAACACATTTTTAGAAGCACTGAACTTTATAGCCTCTGGTTTGCAGTGGTAAAATGAAATTATAGGACATTTCTGTTGCCGGTCTTATTTATTCGTTCTTTTTGTATATAACTTAAGGGGAGGGACGTCCTGGAGGTGACTTTTTTTTATTATTAAAGATAGACTATTTTAACCTTTTCCATCGAATTCGGCATGTTCAAATTAGAGGAAAACAGTG
>JBCEWB010000001.1:7335952-7346120 GCA_039654565.1 Peronia peronii
TAGTTTATATATCAGATAGCTCTCTTGTGCTCTCACTCTATGTCGTCATTAGACCACGTTTGTATTTCTTTGTAGTCAAGGCTACCCTGTCAACATCTCCGGTCTGATCTAAGTCCACGTGGTCAGAGGGATGATAGCTTGTACAAGTTGTAGTTTACACTGAGATTCTATAAACGTAAATACACCCCTATGTGAAGTGGTTTAGTCCGGACAGTTACATTAGGTTATGAACAAATCTAATGGAAATAGCGTGGGTGACGAGAGGTGATAAATTTGACATCCATATGTAATTCACATGTCTTTGTGAATACAACCCCTTTGCCTACCATCAGCTCCTTTCAGTTAATATGTGTGAAGAAAGGGTGGAGTTAGGGGAGGGATTAGAGGAAGACATTGGTCTGTACGGTGGTCAATCAGGGCCTGCATTGTGTCACTTTGAAGCCAAGGAGGAGTCTCTGTAGTCAAAACGAACACCCTGAGGTTTAAGCAGTGGCGCCGGCGATGCAGATTGACAAGCCGGCAAGGCGTGCCGCAGGGAGTTGCAGCCCCAGGCTGGGTCGCAGTTCTAGAGTTAAAATTCAACCAAAAGCTAGGTAGATCTTGCTGAAAATGAGTGGAAGCGATCAGATTTGATGCTTGATGAAAGGATAACTGAGGGGAAGTAACCATTATAATGCCTGACAATAGATTGCTCCAAATAAGCAGTGCCTATTTTTAGTTCTGTAGTCTTTAGTGAGATATGGATGAGTCAGATTTCAGATGAGTTAATATTGTTTTTACTCCCCCACCGACATCGACTCATGGGTATTCCACTGTATTTGTTCTTTGTATTTTCACACTGTTGACAGGTTTTGGACATGGCAGGCATGCGTGTTCATTTGTTTACTCTATGTAACATTGAAAGTGAGAGATAAAGCGTTAATATACTGTTTTGCAGATTTGAGACTCTTTATTCTTGTTGAAGAGTTCAGAATTGTTTTCATTTAGTTTTGTAGATATTAAGAAATATTTTTGTAATATGTTGTTATTGTTTCAAACAGTACCTCAGAATGTACATTTTTTTCTTTTTTTTTTTCAGATTGCCATGGCACACTTTGTCTACCCTACAGCCAGTCCCATGGCCCAGGTAGCACCACCTGCACAGGCCTATCAGTCACCTCAAAATGCCTATGTTGCAGCAGCACCACAAGCTGCTTACGCTGCCACTGCAGCACCTCCAAGAGCTGGACAGACATATGAAAGTTATCCTGCTGCAGCAGCATCAGCTGCTGTCCATCCATCCACTCAGTATGCATACTCACGTGCACAAGTTGCTGTTACAGTAAGTTTGATTAGACTTAAAGGATTCAAATAATTAAATAAAAATATATGGTTGTTATTTGCAGAATCATGCAGAGACTTTTTCTGGTTAATTTAGCATGGGCATCTATACAAGAACTCTTGAAAATGTCTAATGCTTTCACAAAGTTCACAAAAGTAATACTTATAGTACGGTTATTTTACCTCAAGGCTCCTTTATTGTTCTAAAAGTTCTCTAGCTGGAACAGTGCAATGTTTTTCATTTTTCTCATTTATAATTTATCAAGCCTACTATGCCTATTCATTCATCATAACATAATTTATTCCTAGCTGCAGATTTATTAATTTTTGTGTGTGTGTGTGTGTGTGTATTAAAACACTGTAAGTATGATCAAGTGAGATTTAAGTATTTATGTTGACCTTGTCTGTTAGAAAAGGTACAATTGAGCTGACTTCTTATGTTTTAGAGTGCCTTTTCCCTGCAGCCCACTGTCACATACGACCAGTCAAAAGCTTACTATCAGCCAGCAGCAGCTACTACATACACGGCAGCTACTGATCCACAGTTTCAAGCAGGTTGGTTTGAATTTGTTCATTGTCTGAGACAGAATATGTTGTTGCACTGTCAGTAGAGATGATGGATGGAAACAGGTCCTTCAGGAACCACATTGGTTTTTTGGCAGGAGGAATTTTTACATGAGCTCACTGTTCATTTCAGTACATGTATGTACTTCAAATTCTGCATTTATCATATTGTCCATACTGTTGCAGTTTTGAGCCAAATTTTGCCAGTTTCATAGGTTTTAAAATTAGCAATAAAGAATTCATTCAACATTTGCTGTCAGTGCAATGCATATTGTCTCAGGTTTGTTCTGAATTTTGATTTTGTTGCATACGCTCTTGTATCAAATTGAAAAGTTACATTCAGTGACATATATATAGATTCAGATATAAAAGAAATGTTAACTGGTGAAATAAATTTGCTTTACTTGAAACTGGTACAACATGATTTAACTCCTTCCATGCCAATCAATGATACATCGTCAATAAAGGTCTCTGCCATTGTACAATACAGTTTAAGAGACTTAATTTATTTCCACAGCTTGCTCATAAAACTTTAAATGTCTCGCGCGCAGGGCAAATGAGTCGGAAGTCAATCGGGGAGATTAAGTTACGGCCGTTTTTAACTATTTTCTGACTGAGATACAAAAATTTTTAATTTGTTTTCCACAAAATGAAAATTCAACTTTTTGTAACCCGAAAAGAAAAATTTGGTATCCAAGTCAGAAAATAGTTAAAAACAGCCGTAACTCGCGAATGCCCGGAGCGACTTCTGACTCATTTGCTATGGGCGCAAGACAAATGCCTTCATGGTAATGGTAACTTTGGTCATTCTAAAAATAGTAGCAGTTTTAATCATGGACACAGATTGCTGTTTTTTTTTGTTTTGTTTTTTTTTTTGTGTGTCATTTGTTCAGTTTTTCAACTATAGTCTGTTTTCATCTGGTCTATCCAGAACCAACTCTTTCAAAGTAAATTGCTTTTTCTTAAAAACAGACCTTTATTTGGATTTATATACATAGTTTCAATTTATTACCTTGTAATGCCCTGGGGGGGGGGGGGGGGGGGCACCCCACCAATGTTTGGTCAGCTTCTTTAAAGTTGGATGTGACAGTGATTTTTGACATTGTAAATTTGGGAGAATGTGCTCAGTTGTGCACAGGAAAGCAGTTTATCTTGAGAGGAATAGACACTTTTGAGAATATATTATTGATGGTCTTACTAGTGCTGATCAATATAATAGATTATACAGGGATGTCAAATTTCCGACTAGTCGGAATTCCAACTTTTTGGTTGTCGCCGACTTTCCTACTTTTGGCCACTCAACTGCTGACCCGTTTTTTAGTTTGCAAGACAATCCAGGTTCTATAATAATTTGCAATAAAAATCTCGCATGAAAATAGTGAAATGGGAAGTACGAAAGAGATTTACACATGCTTCTGACGAGAGTCGACCTCTTGTTCGGCGCTGTTTAAAGATTGAGATTGAACTTCGTAATGCTTAATTCCTCACACCTTACAACATGCAATTGAGTGATTGCGTGAGAGTTGCTGGAAAATTAGCACATCAGAGTACTGATAACAATAAATAATGTGCCCATGGTCCTAGCAAGACTAATGTAGGAGGGCTACTGTTTGCGATCTAGATCTTGAAAATAGATCTAGTTTAGTTATGCTGGGTGATTATGATGGCGGCATTGCCTGTGGGATCTTTTTAGCTCTTGGAATTTCCACTAGTTATAGTCCCATCCCAAAGTTGTGAAAACTTGCAAACTTTCCTCAAAACAATGCAAGCTTCTCCTAGCATCAAAAACCTAGATTTTTTAGAAGTGTCTTACATAACCAGACAGCGCCAGACCGCTGTTATAAAATATCATGTGAAAACAGTTCGACATCCTTTACCATTACATTTTTGTAGAGGAAACTCATTTGAAATATGAAGTGTTACTTAAATACTGAGTAAAACTATGATAGAAAACTTAGATATACATGTTCGTATTAAAGGGCTGTAAAAGTGAAGATGGTAGTGTTTTCCTTTGCTGATGTAAAAATACAAGAAAATTTTTGAACCTGGGAAATATTTTTTCAGAATGTTAACAAGTCTTTATCATACCTTATACACTCATGCATACTTTGTACAGTAAAGCCAATGTAATTATTGTTACTTCGATTAAATCTCTTCTGAATACAAGGAAGTGGAAACTATATTTGATATTCAGACTAGTAAATAAGATGATTCTTTGAGGAGAGTTACAGATATTTTAGAATGAAAATTCATTTCCATAAAAATATTTTTCCGCATGCAAGCCACAAGTTTGCTATTAATAAAATGTTTTTTTGTGAACTACTTCAGGAAGTTCATGTCAGCATTGTCTTACAATGTATGTATATTTGTTTGCATGTGGGAATCATATTTCTATGTAATCAATTTTTCTCTTTGCCACCTTAATTTACTACTTGTGGTATTTAAGTTGGCATATCACTCCCCCCAGCCAAGCCTGCGTTCAGCACTGGAGCAACATTTGCTGGTGCTCAGAGACAGACTGCAGTGGCTCCTAAAGCCCAGGCTATTCCAGTCTCGTCTACTGGCACAAGTTATGTGTATTCATCAACAACACCTACCATAACTACATATTCTACAAGTGGTTACACAACCACCACCACACCACAAACCAGCATTTCAAGTAAGTATGCAGAAATTGCCTGAGCAGATGTAATCACTGTCAATTTCAAAACCAAAACAAGGCTCTCCTTTAAGCAGTAACTTTGATTACATTTTATGCAAACATTTTGTGTAAACTGAGATTTTTAAAGTGAAATGCAGGCATGCTTTTGTACACTTGAAGGGAGAATATTTAATTTGGGACTTGCAGAGGCATCCTGATAAGAATTTTCCATTCAGCTTCCAGTAACTTTTTATATTCCTTGCATTTTATCTTCCTGATTTCTATGAGAAAGTTTTTTCACTATGATGATCCTTTAATTGATATGTTTGTATCCCTGGCAGGTTATGATGCCGCATTGTACTCAGCTGCTACCAGTTACTATAGTCAACAACAACAAGGCAAGACGGGCACATCATCATGGATGTTGAAAAAAGCTGCTGGAGGAGGTCAGTTCAAAGCCAAACTCAAAGGCCCACCCAAGGCTCCACAACTGCATTATTGTGATGTGTGCAAGATAAGCTGCGCAGGTCCACAGGTAAAACAGATGTGTATTTATTTGAAAGTGTAAAAAAAAAAATAAATAAATAATACAAATATCAATTTATCACCCTTGTTGAAAGGAGAATGAAACTGAAACAAACTTGAATGTCTCCTGTCTTTATAAATTTCATTGATTACCAAAGAAATTTCATTGAATAAAACAATTTATGCTGGTATAATATTTTGATGAGTTAACTATGAAGTGGATGGACATTTATTTCAGACCTATCGTGAACATTTGGAGGGCCAGAAACACAAGAAAAAGGAGGCTGCATTAAAGGCAAGTCAACCCACTGGAAGGCAGTCTCATAACCAAATGAGATGTGAACTGTGTGACGTTACCTGTACTGGACAAGATGCCTACAATGCCCATATTAGAGGTGCAAAGCACCAGAAGGTATAAATCCACAAATATCTATCTCTCATAGCTTTGGGCCAGGTTGTATTTTTTGAATACATAAATCACATGAACAGGAACAAAAGTGTCGCCAATTTGCAGTAGAAAAATTAGCAGTTTTAATTCTGAAATAAGCCATACATTTGCACTACTGTGTCTAATATGCATAGAAAGAGAGAAATTCTACTTACTAAATAAATAAACTATCAGCTATAAGGGTGTTGTTGAGGACATTAGTCATAATAGTCTTCTCTGAAATCTCTGTAAGATAGCAAACTATCTGGAATGAAGAAAGATGTGAGTTTACTTAAGCAGTCAGTTCTGTCAATGCCAGCCCATGTGATATACTCTATATTTAGGTTTATTTATATCATTCATTTTGTCATCGTTTCATGTGTAAAACGAAATATTTTCTGTTTTTGATTAGGTGGTGAAACTTCACACGAAGCTAGGTAAACCAATTCCCTCAACAGACCCTGTAGTCCCAGCAGCCAAGGCAGCTGCCAAACCTGCAGCAACCAAGGCTGTTGTTGTTCCATCAACAACTGCAGCTAAGAAGGTCTTGGCCACCCCTAAGATCAATTTTGTTGGTAAGTATAGTTCTCATAGGATAATGGTCAGTTTATGTTTGTTAGATATTCCCCAGTTAATTATTCCTCATTTGCTCCTTCCTCAGCTTCGGGCCACATATATTTGCTCTCGTATGTTATAAAGGGGAAGATGGGGGCTCTATTTCATTGATGTAGTATGAAACTAGAATTGATTTTCCTAAGCATTTATTACATTGTTGAATTTTTTTGGTCAATTTTCAGGTGGCACGCAGCTGAAAATTTTAGGTGGAAAATCAGAAGAGGTTAAAGCAGCTCCTGTAGCAACTACAACAACCACAGCAGCTGTTACATCTCAGACGGAGACAGCTGCTCCAATGTCAGATGATGAAGGTAAGAGAGAGTCTTGTCAACATCTACACAAATGCAGGTTGCAGTTAAAACAAGCTATAATTATATCAAGTTAACAACTCCCATTAAGATCACTGAGACAACAGTTAAAGACTCATTTCATCTTATGAGCTGAAATTTAGATTTAACTCTTACTTTTTTAATTTATTTATTCATGTTTTTTTTTTTTTTTTTTCAGGCATCCGATAGATATTAAAAGTGTTCATATGATATCTTGTATTGAAATGCAGTAGTGATCAAGTTTTGATTCGTTTACCTTCATATTATCACTAGGTGATGAGGGAAGTAATTCAGCAACTGAAAAGGATGTGGCACCTGTTGGTATGTATTCAGTTTTATGTTGTATAGTTTGTATCAAAAAGTATATCTGTTGATCTTGGTATGAATGTGTTATGTATTGTTACGAATATGCCACTATTTAATAGAAATTCAAAAACTTCATTTTTTAAAGTGTAAAATGCAGGTTTTGACTATATATATATTTATATTTATATATTGAATTGTAAGATGACGAGAAAGTTTTGATATGAAACCAGTAGATCTTTTTATTTTTATTTCGTATGTGCTATGTGTAAAAAATTGTCAGTCTTTCTGCTAGTAGCCAGTAATAAAGTAAACTTTTGTCATGCATCTTTTTTTCTTTTCTTTTTCTTTTTTTTTTTTTTTTTTTTTAATTGTTGAAATGTTTTTAAAGTGGTTTTTGGGCAATCACCCCACTATTTGTCTGTTTTGCATTGCAGGACATGAGTACATTGAGGAAATAAAGAATGACATCGGGAAGACAATCAGTTTTAACTGTAAATTGTGTGACTGCAAATTTAATGATCCTAATGCCAAAGAGATGCATCTGAAGGGTCGGCGCCATAGATTGCAGTATAAGGTATGAGACAATCATTGATTTTCTTAGAATAACAACCTTATTGCCACATTAAGAGGTGTTATCAGTTTGAAAATACATATTTTGTCCCTTTCTTAACCTGTTTGCGTGCGCCGTCCTAGTATTGAGCAGCACCAATCGCAACCTCTACTGTTGCGCTGCGCGAGTCTTGAGCGCACTGTATTGCAACTCTCCACATCACGCCGCGCGAGTATTGAGTTTCAGAGTTTCGTATTTTTTTAAAAGTAACATTACTATAATATCACATTTCATCTGGCAAAATATGAAATAAAATGAGTCACAAAAAATTATGTTTTATACTTTGTAAGAAAACATTACCTCAGCCCAAAATGGTGCGTTTACAGGGAATTTCTATCCAAAATCAGTACGTCAGGAGGGAATTTTGGGTTCAGGCAAGGCGCGGTGTGAAAAGGTTAATGGTATGATTTTGTTCTGATGATTTTTTGAAAGATTAAAGCGATTAGTGGAATAGATATATGAAAGATTATAATTATTAACACTATATCACCATCAGAAAAAAGTGGATCCAAATCTGCAAGTGGAGGTAAAGCCAAGTATACGTGTTCGCAAAATTCAGGAGGATAAAATGCGCAGACAAGCTCAGAAAGAGGAGTTCTGGAGACGAAAAGAACAACAGGAGCGGCTACGTGAGGAAATGAGGTACTTTTTGGGTTGTTTTTTTTTTTTTTTTTTGGATGCCATTACTTTGTCAAATGAAAATTATAAACATATAGGAGCAGAGATAAATGTGTCGCCAATACTAGACATTTGTCCATGTCATGCTCTTGAATTTTATCGAATTATCGGGAATTTGATCTTTTTTTTTTTTAAATTTCAGAATGGAGGATGAAATCTACTGGGGTCACCGTCGCCTTGAAATGATGGGAGGTCCAATTCCACCAGAATTCATGGATTGGCAACGGTTTGGACCAATGGGACCAATGATGCGAGCTCCCTTTCCGATGCATCCAATGGTTTGTATAATTGCATGCATTTAGCTCATAAGTAGAAATGTATACTTTTGAATAGAATTTGTAATTTGAGAGCTCAGAGATAATATAAGAATAATGATATGAGCCATTAATGTAATCTAGGTCTTATTTTCTTTATTGAAAGAGTCACATGGATTAAAGTGATTGTATTCCGTGCAATAGTTGTATAGGGGTTTGCTAGATTTAACTAGGCTGGTTTTGGCTTTTTGATTTTGCATCTTTGATCACCCATTAACAATGCATCATTGAACTTCACTACTGTTGGCGACAAAATTTTGGTACAAAAATGTTACATTAAGCAAGCTCTTCTGGAAATCCGCAAGTACATATAAATATGGGCATTTACTGATACTTTATTAAGGTGTGCATTAGTTCTCTTTTTGTATGTATTTCTCAAAGTTTCATGTCAAAATTTTCTCATTTTTTTAATAGAAGTGAACTTGATGAAATGAGAAAGTGACTGGCTGTTCCAGCAGTTCAATTAATTCAATTCATTTTCACTTTGAAAATCGAAGGCTGTAGAAATAGATCAGATATTTTGTATTTATCTATTCGGTTTTAGATTATAATCTGAAGATTTTATATCATTTGCAGATGCGCAGACCAGATTCATCAGATGACAGGCATGTCATGACTAAGCATCATAGCATTTATCCGACTGAGGAAGAGGTAAGAGAACATCGTTGCCAGATCATGTACAAGTGAAG
Organism: Peronia peronii; assembly: GCA_039654565.1. Classification (NCBI taxonomy): domain Eukaryota; kingdom Metazoa; phylum Mollusca; class Gastropoda; order Systellommatophora; family Onchidiidae; genus Peronia; species Peronia peronii. The sequence continues at coordinate 7,344,971 of JBCEWB010000001.1, forward strand.
ATATGATCATTTAGTAAAAGTAAAACACAAGATTTCGGGAAAAAACCCAGAAGTCTGTCAGGCGTTTTCCTACGTCATAAAATTGTAAACTAATCACCACTATTATTATTTGGAAGGCATTAATAATAGTGAAGAGTTTTAGTCATAACTTTACTACCCACCATAACAGGGTCAGATCAAGAAGTGAGGCAAACTTTTGGCCGAGTTAAGACCAAGGTCATGGGTAGATGCAGTTTCTCAAGATATTGGTGAACTCTATTAAACATTTGTCTTAGCACTGAAGCATTTTCTTAGACTGTATTCAGGCATTGTGAAGAAAAAAGTAAATGTCTTTTAGATCAGGATCGTGAAATGATTTTCTCAAGTCAGGACTATGAAATACTTTCTGTTTGTCCTGTTCAAATGAAACTCATAATTATTGATTTCATAAGAGCATTTATTACAGCGGCTGGGAAAAGAAATTTAATTCACTTTAACACAATTTTTTTTTTTTTCAATACTTTGAATCTATTGTTGTGTGTTGCTCACGGCTGTGCAAACCGGCCCTCAGCGTGCTTTTAGTTCGGCGGCCGCAGCGCAATGAATCACCTGTCAATGGGATCCCAGAGGAAAATTCCCTGTCCCCCGTATCAAATTTCGGAACTGGCCGGCGCTGCTGGGTGGTCTTGCCATGATATCACACTTTCAGCCCATTATTCTAAGATTGTATCTAAAGTGAACATCGTTTTGTGACCACCATGTATTCTCGCATTTTTTCTGTTTCCTCCAGTGTATTTTTGGTTGGTGTATTATATTTAGTTATGTTTTAAGAGATTGTTGAAAATACTGTGTGATTCCCTTTAAAACTGCAGTGCATAATTAGTTTAACGATCAATATCTCCTTACCACCTGGAAAAAGATATCTTTTTTTTATTTTAATGAAGCCTCAATGATCAGTTCTACATTGTGTAATAGTTGTGTTTTAATCCTAAAATTAGAACGCGAGTTACAAATATTTATTCTTTCTTACTGCAGATTTTACTCATGGCGCATTCATTTGGCCTACACAATCAGTATGTGAATGAAATGTGTCATGCTTGTGGAGGACGTGCTGTCACCAGAAAAATGATAAGGCAAAATAAACTGAAGAAAAACTGTGATAATTATAAGG
>JBCEWB010000001.1:7355131-7366496 GCA_039654565.1 Peronia peronii
AAGTTTTATTCAATTTGGTTTGAAAATAAAAAAGCCTTAGCAGTTCAAAAAAGGTTGTTTATTTCCAAGATGGCCGCTGTCTCCATAGTAACAGGTCACTTTTCGGAATCAAGAAAACTATTTTTCCTCATATCTCAATACGTCCAATGCTATTATGGACATTTTTTTGCTCAAAATATGCAGAATAAAAATTTTCACTCTCAAGAGTAGCTCCCCCCCCCACCTTAAGTATGAAATTACAGAGTCAAGAGAACAGGTGAAAAACTTGATTTTTCACAGTAAGGTATGAAATCAATTTTGTGAGAAGAAAAATCAAAGTTAATGAATGTAAAAGTATTTCACATTGTTCTGTGTGTACTTTCTGGAAATTTTACTTGCTGAAAACAAAATGTAAACATTTCTCTGCACACATCCAAGATTGTTCAATATGCAGTTTCATTGCAACATAGTCACTGCATTTGGTTTTGAGTGATGACAATGTCAAGTTCTGTACAATTTAGGAGCTCTGAATTGTATCCAGTTGTGTCGAGTTAGAAAAAGTCATGAATTAGTCTCTATCAGTGTGTGAAACAGGTTCCTTACATAAAAGAGGGAAACTGTCTTGAGAGGTGGAACATGTAAATCTTAAGTCTCAGTCACATTTTCTGCCTTCTTGGCAGCAATCAGAGTCTTGACAATAACTGTTGTAACAGACACCGGGGTTTTTAAAGCTGACAGTGCTTAGATTTTAGATACAGGTCTAGATGTGGTATCTGGATTTCATGGGAGAATTTGAGCATAATTGTGTGGGCCTGTAGGAGTTAAAATAAATACACAAGGGAATGGAAATGCAAAAGATCACTTATCTACAACATCAGATTTATATGTGATTGACTGTTTTGGCTCCTAGATCCCATATTGAGTGACTAGGCTCTGTTGGGGTCAGCAACTTGTCTTTTTCAAAAAATAAATAATGCTGTAGAATTAAATGCATAGGATCTTTTTAAAAACTCCTTGATTGTGTAGAATAGTAACGGCATCCTTGGATTCCTAGGATAAACAATATCTTCTTCATCTGGGGTTTTTGTACCTGGAATGTTCCTTTTTCATGAACAGACTGTTACCAGCGAGCAATTGGAGGTGCGCAGATGTGTGGAGGAGGCGGCAATCATTGTAAGCAGTGAGGTAGAACCGGCAACCAGCTGCACAATAACACTGACATCTCCAATTATGAGGGAGGGCAATGTACCAGGAGGTGAGGAACAAATTTTTCTTCTCTTGAAAGCTCTCGAGTCTTGCAGTTAAATAAAGTGGAAAGAAATGGCTGTGCTGCTTGAATCAGAAGAGGAAACATTGGCATTGTGGAAAGAAACACAAATGACATAAGCAAAGAGAACCAAGTTTGCAACTCAGATGCCTCAGACACTGATAAAGCAGTCACAAATCAGCCACCATGTAGAGTGGTCATGTGGAAGAAGAAGATAAATTATAAACAATTTGCAGCATTTTGCCTTTGAAGTGCAGGGTTCGAATTAAAGAATGAATATTGTTGGATTAAGGTCAGGGTAGCTGATGATGTATAGTGTTACATTTGCCAAGTAAAGCTTATAATATTTCTCTTGAAATCAGCTCATTTGAATTTGTTTCTTTTCATTAATTTTTAATACTTATGACCTAAGGCTAATTCAAACAATCATGGATAGTACTGTTCTCTTAATTTCGAACCTTGCCATATATTTTTTCATCAGTGTTAAAGAACAACACAAGCAAAACATGATCATTCTACCTTTCCTCGCTTATCTCTCATATATTGTTATTTAGTCATTTAATGAAGGCCTGCACCCCAAAAACGAAAAAAAAAAAAAAAAAGACCCTGAATAATCGCCATTTTCCTTTTCTCTTTAATGACATGAATGCTGTGCAAAGCCTTCTAAAGTACCTACAGGTGTGATTGTAAAGACTTGGAGCACGGAAGGATTTTTGACCATGCAATTTAGCATCAGCGTTGGGGGCACAAGCACTGTGATTTTCATGCTAAATGTAATTTGAAACAAAGAGCAGGAGTTTAGTAATATCGAGATGGCCTTCATCAGGAGGTTGAAAGACGTACATAGAACGTTAGGAGTTTAATAATATGCTGTGCTCCTCTCTCATTTTTTTATGCTCAGTATGTTTTGTCAGTTGTTACTGATGTGGGGTGTGGCAGCAATATTTTGTAAGTAGTAGATAGTGTCTGAACTCTGTGCTTCAAAAATGAAGACAAAAGGTGTGGGGCATGTGCTGTGTCAGAGTGAAGTGGAAGAAAGTAAACATGCTTGTATGCTGAATTGATGCTGTTAAAATTGCAGTATATCGCAATTTTAACACTGGGTAACAGTGTGTGGAACAGTTTAAGTGGTGGATTATGTGCCTTTGCTCCCAAGTAAATAAGTGTTTAAAAGCTTTACATGCTGTGCTATTTTTGTCATGGTCAAACACCCATTCCTGACCTGTGAAACTGAACTCATCCACGTTTCTATAGAGACGGTTAACGTCAAAGACCCGCCAGACGTCCTCGACAGGCAGAAATGCCTAGATGCCCTAGCTGCACTACGTCATGCTAAATGGTTTCAGGTTTGGCACTTTCCTTTATACTTTGCAGCCTTATGTAACATTTAGATCTTCAGTAACTTTGTTTTCTTCCTTTTTTCTTTCTTCCTTTTTTTAAATTTTTTTCTTTCTTTTCTTTTTCTTTTTTTTTCTTTTTTTTTTTTTTAAAGTCCCATTTGTTACACGCCCAGTGCTTATTTACTTTTATTGTTAAATTGTTGCCAGTTGTGATGTCTTTGTTCATATTTTGCAAAATAACATTTACCCAATATTGGGAATGGATGACGGGGTTTGAATCAATACAATTTTTGTATTTTACTCGTTACTTGTGATGAACAAAGACGGCTGGTTTCAAGTGCGATGAAAAGATGTTGTGTCATGAATTTTAAATGATAGTCATTATGGGAAGAGTGCTGGTGTGTAAATCAAGGGCAGACTGGCTGCCGGTGCCTGTTCTGACTTTGACTGTCGCAGCACATGGGTTAGCTTGGTGTCATAGGTGGGTGTCTTGATCGTTCCTTATTGTATCCACATGGAATGTTTGGCCGTTATCGTATTTGCAATATTTAAACACTTTGCTTGCTTTAGATGTTTTGATAGGACTCAAATATCCTACCATTAAAATTTTGCAATGGCGCTGACAACGTGGGAGGCAATAAATGTTTTTGTCAGAACCGAACTATTTCTTTTCAGCTTGACTACTGAGAATTTTGTCGACGTCATATAGTAAGTTCTTTTGCAGATATTATAGTGGCAACTTCGGAATAATAGAGTAGAGAATATGTGGATTGGCTATGAATTTATTTGTGGAATCTTGAACTTGTAAACTTTTATTTTTGCACATGTGATTCTAGTGATGCTATACAAGAATACTTCATTCTTCATAAGAGGATAAGGCCATAAGAATAGAAGTAAAATTTCCTCAAAATGAATCATTTGATTAAAATTTGGGGGGGGGGGGGGATTCCCTAGCAGCTTTAAGAAAGCCCAGAAGATGTGCAAGCAAGCAAAGTGTTTGTGACTTATGGTCAACCCTTCACACTCATCCATCTGTGACACTAGTTAACTAAGAAAGAAATAATGCACTGGGACTAGGCTAGCAACAGCATGAGGCTGGAAAGTTAGTATGTTATGAAGAAGTGTCACACCGTATGCACAGGATGTGTTTCTAACTCCAGTGCTGCCATCAAGTTATTGCATGAATTTTTCTTGTTTTAATTTGTTAAAAAATATTGCTGTTTTCTTGTGCTTCTTGGCTGAAAAAAAGAAGAAAGAAAAATCTTTTTGTCTAATCCCAACCCCATATTTAATTGTACTTTTATACAGGGAAATAAAATTCAACATTTTGTTACATTTCAGCATTTGTTTATATGTTAATTGCTAAAGCACATGTTTTAGTCAGATTTTGAAAAATTTTTTCCCCTCTGAAGGCTAGGGCAAATGGACTTCCATCTTGTGTCATCATCATTCGGATTATGAGAGACCTTTGTCAGCGCGTTCCTGCATGGGCGCCGCTCAATGAATGGGTAAGTTTCAGAGAAATCTTGTATGCTGTTGATGATTGAATCAGTTGGAGAAAGATTTTGTATTTGATGTACACTAGACTTAAAGAGGAAACCTAAGTTTCTGTGGAGAGTCGATCTGCGGAATGAATTTGCCCAACAAATTTCATTTGTTCTACTGTCCATCTTTTCCAGTAAAACTATCTTATGTAAAGGCTGAAGGTATTACAGTTGACACCAGCAGATTTAATGAACCAAGTTTTTGAAGTACCCTCCTTTCATATTCCCCATTTCAAAGAAACATTAGCGAGTGTGATATGCATGTTACAGTGGTCTCTGTCTAAAGCAGGCTGCACACCTACGTGGGAACTGATAGTTTTAATTGAAATGGTAAATCACAAGGCAGAACCCTCGTGTGGATGACAAAAACTGAATTTAATTCCATAGGCTATTGTCGGTTTGCCAATATATTCAGCCCAGTAGATTTTTTGGCTGCAGTTTTCTCCATCCCTTGCTAACTTCACAGACCAGTGACATATCGCCTTATATATACATATATCAAATTATTAGTCGGGAAATTTCAGACTTAAGCGGAAAATGAACTTTTTGATTCAGCAGCATCTTGCTGGCTGCCAACGTTTTGATACATTTGGGGAATGAAGAAAGCGAAAACGAAAGTATGAATGTTTTATGCGCATGCCTGGAGTGAAGATACGAATGGGCAAAAGGCAACCTGGACTTGTGTTGGAATCTCAGATCGCATTTACATAGCCTATTCAAAGATCTAGACTGAACATTGAGTTCAGTGGTTGTTCGCCATTAGTGAACTGTAAAAGGTCATCACTTGACAATCCCGTCATGAATAGATATACGAACAGAAAGAGAACATGATCTAGATCTAGTCAACAGGCCTACTAAGATCTCGTCAAGATCTTCGGCTCAGCATTCCGCGGAGATCTATTGGGATCTAGATCTAGCTCTATTGTAATAAGAGAGATAAATAGGTCTATAGGTGGAGTAAATCTACAAGTAAGAGCTTTCTTTGTATAAGGTCGCGGCATCATCCGGTCAACTTGTAATGTTCTAACGTAGACCCAGACCTCCCTACCTTCCCACCTTACGCAGGATCATCCCGCATTTCGACACAGTATCCCACCATCCCACGTCGGGAATAAAAAAATCCCGCATTCGGACGAATTCGGATAGTTTATACTAGTTTTTCCGCGTTTCATGTTCGGCATCATTCTGAATGCAGCCAGAGTATAGTTTTCACTCCCAGTCCAGCAAGAAAACTCCCATTTGTTGCTATGTAGTGTTATGTGTTACATCCCGCCCTCATGCTAAGTGGTCGTTCACGTGCGTCCGTCATTCATGATCTGATCATTGCTTGGCCCACAATTGCTTGTGTAGTTCCCTTTTGAACCTAAATCTTTAATTAACATGGTGTCCCATCCCACCGCTCATTTTATGTTTTCACTTTCAGTCTGCTTGTTGCCAATCATGATGTAAACGATATCTTGTAGTATGTTTGCATTTCTGATGGTTAATAATTAAATATTGTTTTATTTAGAATATGTGATGAAATTTTTATCATCAGTTTTATCCTTCATCCTCAGACTTAAGAATTATTGAGTGTTACATCATTCTCAAGGAGAATGAGATGTGAATTTATAGATTTAAAACTAATGCTGACTATCTCCATGTCAATTCTACGAAGAAAAAAGATTCAAGAAATGAAGGAAATATTTGTTTTTTTTATCATTTCTGAGAACTTTTGGTGAGTCCTGAAAAATAATCACAGATTTATTTTTTATTAAAAGGGAAAATTAATTTTCTGACAATAAATTTTCTCTTGAAAAGCATTAGTGGCAAAAGATTCATTACACATTAGTTCATTTGCATAATGAGTGTACTGTGGAATCTTCCTTAGCTGTATCACTGTAGCTTTTGTGCATACATCTAGTCTTATGTTATAAATTTTAAGCAAGATGTTCAGAACTGATTGCTGAAATTCATTTGGGGAAATAAGCATAATATTGACTCATATCTGCATTCAAGTATGGTTTTCATATACATGTAAATTACTTGTTGCTTTTCAGGCAGTGGCATTATAATGTTGACAAATTGGCTTTGGAGTTTTTTAATTTTTGACAAAGATGTGCCTTTTAGAATAAGGCAACACTAGAGCCATAAAAACATGTTACTGGAAAAAAGTAAAATTTGGGCTTATTTGCAGGCGATGGAGCTTCTGGTTGAGAAGTGTGTAAGCACAGGCGGTGCCAACATGGCTCCAGGAGATTCTCTGCGACGAGTTTTTGAGTGTATTGCTTCTGGAATTCTCTTGCCAGGTAAAGCAAGGGAAATTCACTCAGCATTTTATTGTGAATGTTTGTACTTAAAAATGCCATGTATGGTTTTGTATTCAGGGCAACATTTCTAGTAAGCAGATATAGACAGTAGCAAATTTTTATTACATTGCGACTTTTAATGAGGAGATCTGGCTGGTGCACTTTGTGTGTTGAAAAGAGTGTAGGCTGATTAGATAATGTAAAAAATTGTTTTCATCACTTTCAAACCAAACATCAGTATTCGATGTCAGTAAATATTCACTGCTCTGTTTCAACTTTTACATATTCAAAGGAAGTCAGAGCCTCAATTTCAAATCATGAAGTAAAGAAGTTTAAAGACTCAACCTAGGAGAATACAGTCAAGTCCACTCAGATCAAATTCTGATTATCCGAATTTTTGATAATTTGAATAAAAACGAAACAAATTTTTTTTCCTCTGTGCGCCTATTAAATACCTCTCACATAAATCTAAACCATCACTGTGAGTTTTCTTTAAATCGAACTGGTCAGCGCCACCGTAAAGGTAAAAGTTGGTTTTTATCCACTCCACGTGGTTTCCATCCGATGCGGAAAACAAAGGGGCGAGAGGGATTGGACAATGAATTTACATATATTGAGTGCGCCACGCCGCACGCGACTTGAGTAAGCCATATGTGTTTGGGGGCATATGGTGAACAGCATACGGGAGCTGGTTGATAATCAAGCATCCCGGTAGAGCCTACAGTACAGGTATACACGCACATGTACTACACATGTACACAGGGTTGCCAGCCCTCCCAGAAAAACCGGGATTTTCTCGGATTTTAAGCGAAATCCTGGGCACCCGGGAAAGTGCTTGAAACCCCTGGTTTCTTATAAATTAAATGATGATAATAATAACAAAGAAAAACACCAAATTAGCAAAAGTACAAACTTTTTTTGCCTAGTCACGGGGGTGACATCCGGAATGTAGCCTAGATCTACGTTTTTTTTATCGTGCTGTTACATTCACGGTTATCACAGTGAAATGGAATTTTGCAGTACCCTTGTCAAGATTATACAGGCAACCCTGTGTACATGTCACAGATTAACTGTGTGGTACATGTAAGTGCATTGGCAACACTATAATAGGGCGTTGCACCTATGTTATAATCACTGTCTTGGTTCTAGTGGCACCGTGATGGGATAAGCCAGATTGTAGATCGTAATCGCTATTTTTCGGGGGGTGGGGGGGGGTCGGGGGTCCGCCAGCAGTTCACTCGCTTTGTATAGACACCCTCACAGACTGTGGCTTCCTCTAACCATTTTCAGTTAAAACTTTATTAATAGTCCTTTTAAAGGGGTAGTGCAACATCATTTTGTTGTGTCAAGTTTCGTTTTGTTTTTGGTTCAGATGAAATGTTACGGTTATTATAAACCCACTGACATACAAATTAGAAGCCGATGGCCTCTTAAATTTGAGATTTTAACAGTTAAAGAGGCGGGATCGTTCGGACCGCTCAGTTTTCCGGAACTGACCGTAAACCGGGCGTGACGTCATCTGTTTCCGGAAAGCACATTAACGGAACGCTTGAGTGGGCCTATTCAGTATGTAAACAATGGTGCATTGTGTGGCTGCGAACTGTCGGTCGCAGGATAGTCGGGCGTTTTTAGAGGCTCCTGATTGCGCTGTCTTATTTCTCACCATGTCACTTGAACTTGGGGTTTATCACTCTAGTTTGAAATTATCTCCATAATAAGTATGCGCAGCTCAATAGACACTCCTTCAAAAAGTAAAGGAAACTTTACCTAATAGAACAGTGAGAAATTCCATGCCCAAAAATGAAATCATCTTGAACAGAAGAGAAGAACAAATCAAGGGCCACATGGCTCACGCAAGTCCTCTAAAGTGCCTCCGAAACTACAATCAAAAGAAACAATGATCAAGAGAAGAATATCAAATGGATGTAGTCTCTGTGTTTATACCATATTGAATATCTACACGGACTCCCTTGTCCACTTGACCTACTTAGCAAGTTAGGCACTGATCAGCGACCAAGCTATTGAGAGTAGAAGTGAGCTATAATTGCTATGAATGAAAGCCAAAGTGGCCCAAATATCTATTAGTTTATACATCAGGTAGCTTTCTTTTGCTCTCACTGTATGCTACCATTAAATCATTTATATATATATATATATATATATATCTTATCTTTGTAGTCACTGCTGCCCCGTCAACGTCAGCTGGTCTGATCTAATAACAATGATTTAAGTCCATTTGGTTAGAGGGCTGATAGCTTGCATATTATACGGAGATTCTTTAGCAAGAACGTAAATACACCCCTATGTGAAGTGGTTTGGTCCAAGCAGTTCTATTTTGGTTAAGAACACATCTGTAATGGAAGTAGTCTGAGTGACAAGGGGTAATAAAATTGACACCCAGTAATGTGAAATTGACGTCTTTGTGAGTACAACCCTTTCTCTTACCATTGGCTCATTGCAAATAGTATATGTGAAGAAAGGGTAGACTTAGGGAGGGATTAAAGGGAGACATTGGTCAGTAAGGTGGTCTGATGTGGACCTGCACTGTATCACTCTGATGCCAAGACGGAGTCAAAACAAACACCCTGAGACTCAAATTGATAGTGCTTTACTAGTCAGCCGCGAGACACAAAATGCACGGAAACATATGACGTCACATGTTAATGGCGTAGAGAATTGGCGAAAGGACCGCAGAACCGCAAGCCATCTTATTTTGCAAAATAAATACATTAACGGTGATGTTTTCACAAAAATAACACTGCTAACATCTTTTTGGCTACTAGAAGTTTATTATTTTGCAACAAATAGCTTAAGTTGTCAGTGATGTTGCACTACCCCTTTAAGGCTAAAATCCAGGCCTACTTTTCAACTTTATTAATAGTCCCTTTCAGGGCTAAAACCTAGGCTTACTCAACAACCCTTTTCAGGGCTAAAACTACATTATACAGTCTTTTGAAGAACTAAACATTATAACACCATTATACCTCTACTTCTCTTTACTTTACTTGGGCGTTCAAGGCAGCCCTTATTAGTGCTAACCATCCTATTAAACCTGTGGGCTTGAATTTAAGATAAAGGCAAAGTTCGGAAGCCATGGCATAATTTCTTTATGAAGGGAAATAATGCTGTAATAAATCAAATAAATAATGCGTCATTAGTTATTTGAGAATTGCCTTCCTTGTTCAAACTGGAAGTCGGAACTGTCTGTAGTTGAACCCATTAGGGTGGTCCCAGCAAATGCAAATTAAGCGGACTCAACTGTATATAGTCTTGTTTCATATAAATATCTAACAGTACAATGGAATAAAAGATAGACTTTCACTATGGCATTAAAAAAGAAAAAATACAGAAATGACTAATAAGGTGAAGTTTTTAAAAAAAGTAGGCTATAATAGTGGTAGTGTGGTGCAAAGTATGCACTATCTTCAGATCAGTATTTCGTGTACACTGATGTCATGTCCTATGAATTTTACAGGTGGGCCAGGCTTATACGATCCATGTGAGAAGGAGGCTTATGATGTGACTGCCACATTGACCAATCAACAACGAGAGGACATCACAGCCCTTGCTCAGGTCAGTGTGGACTGTTAAAAAAAAAAAAAAAAAACTCATGGGGAATACATTTTATTTTCTTGCCAAGCATGCATAGACTTTTGATGCATCAGCAGTCAGTCTGTTTTGATTCACCCATAGATCCTTTGCATTTGAAATTCTTAGCAATGACCTGTGAAACAGAAACAAGATGCTCATGTTATATTGCCGTTACTCTTTGTTGTTTCTTCAATAATGACAAAATGCATTTATAGAAACATTGGCACTTTGGCAGTTTGTGATGAAACAGAATAGTATTTGATGTTGATGTGCAAAATTGAATTTATAAGCTTCATATACTGTTAACTGTGAAATAATAGCATTCATAACAGGAAAAAAATAAAATGAATGTGAAAGAAAAAAAAAATTAAGCAAGACTTTAATTGCATCAGTTTCACAAGCGTCAGAACAGAGATACAGGTTTTTCTTGTAACATCGACGATTTTTTGTAACATTTGATTTCTTATGAAGAATAATTCTGTTGTAAATTTTAATCATCCAGAATGATACATTTCAAATCGTTTTCAATTTTTGTCATTTCAGCATGCACTTAGGTTGATTGCATTCCGTCAGATCCATAAAGTTTTGGGCATGGATCCACTTCCAGTGCCTAGATTCCCAGCCAAGCGTTTCAGCAACCGAAAACGCAGACATACAAGTAGTACTGGGGAAGAAGGTCAGTATCACTGTTCAGCATTTTTCACGTAGGTGGTCACCCAGTCACATTATACAGTGAGATTTTTGTTTGTTCCCCCTTTAAGGCCAAGGCCGGCAGTGAAAGCCAGAATCCACATTTTTGAGTTGAACACTCTTTTAATACTATAAACATGTTGGAAGTGTGTTCCTCATTTACCCTTTGGTAGTTCTTCTTGTAAAATCTTAATGGTTGCCATGGAAACGCATGAAAACAGCCGCCATTTTGGATGTTCCCCCTATTTTTCGATCCAGATTTCTCATAAACCATCAGTCACAAAACCACCAAATTTTGCAGAAACATTCTTTCATCCAATATAAAGATTTTATGTGATCGTTTTTCCAGATATTTTGTAAAATGTATTTATTGCTATTTTTTTTTAAATGCCACTATATATTATATGCAAATTTTCACATTTTTGAGAAGGAAAAAATTGTGGAAAAAAAGCTTTCTCGAATTTTGAAAAAAACATAGACAAAATCTTTATCTTATGTTGCTGCACACTTCCTGTAAGTTTCAAATAAATCCCATGGACAGATTTTACAAAATCTGGGTTTTATTGCATTAAAAGCATATTTTGAGTAAATCACAATTTTCTAAAAGTATAATGAGTGTCAGCCTCTTTTCCCACGACAATGTCTGTCTGAGATGATTATTCCCTT
>JBCEWB010000001.1:7375051-7388241 GCA_039654565.1 Peronia peronii
GATCTTCGTGTCCTTCCATCCCCCGATGCAGGACCCGCGAGTCGATCCCGGCCCGTTTTCTCCATGAGCAGACGTCATACCACAGAGCCACTGCGTTCCCTGACAATGTAATACTCACGCCGTGGAATGGCCGTGGCCATGCAGTTAAGTGTCTGCACCTCGGTGAAAACTCGATTAGGTGTGTATGAAGATACACCTACAACGTCAACCTGGTGATACATGTACAACATCTACATGTATGTCTGACATTTTTTATGCTATATAATTATGCTCAAGGAACCAGTTTTCGCCGAGGACTACTTATTGCCGCCTGTGCCCGTATTCATAAACGTTGCGTTAAAGGGGGGGGGGGGTGTCCTGAAGGTAATTTTTATTATTATTATTATTAGAGATAGGCTATTTTCCATAGAATTCAGTATGTTCAAATTAGAGGAAAACAAAAAACAATGAAAAAAATTGACTTTTTCAAATGGTTGCCATGGCATAGTCGCCATCTTGGATTTTGGCATCTTTAAAATGGCTAACTTCAAAATCTATGTAGTCCGGTGCCAAGTTTCAACAAAATTTGATGAAACTTGGTGAATTTCTTTTTTAACATAATATCTAAAAAGTTACATGTTTTCAACTTTTTCTATTGAAAAGAAAATTTTCTAGAAATTTTTGAAAATGCCCCGTAGCAAAATTTCAAATTTCGCCATTTTTTTTTTTTTTCATACTAAAAACCTACATGTATTTTTCTCTGAAACTTACCAACAGAATGGGACGCGCATACATGGGTTTTGTTGTTGTTGTTGTTTGTTTTGTTTTGTTTTTTTATGAAAATGATGTATGCCAAATTTGGTTAGAATCAGGTTAGAAATAAAAAAGTAGATAGCAAAATACTGATAAAAAACCGGGTTTTGAGAAAAAGGCGTTTAAATTTGTTTTTCACGGAAAATTTGACATGGAGAATTTTTTATTCGGCTTTTGGCCTCAAAACAGCCCTTTTTTATATACTAGCCCTCTCTCCATGACTTCTGTGTCTTTTGTTGCCTCTTCCTGGCTTTCTGGTCATAATTTTTCTCGAGTTTTGTTCCCTACCCCCCATCATTGTAAGGGCTCTCATAGAGCCAGTTCCGGGTCCTCGAGGGCCTATATGCGGTCCCCATATCTTTTTCTGTCCAAACCAAGAGTTTCTTGACCTTTACTGTTGCATATAGTTCGCAACTAAGCTCTGAAGTAGCAGAAATAAAGGGAAGTTTTACCATTTATAGGCCGTTGAAGTTCATTCTAGAGCGCCTGCTACGGATAATTTGCCTGATCAGCAGTTTTTTTCGCCTCGTAGTGGTCATCCAATGTCCATTCCTGGCACCGGGGCTCTTGATATTGCTAGAAGAGATAATCAAGTGTTTTAGGCACTCTTTGCCCATATATATCAAACAGTGATAATCTACGACTGCATGTAGCAGCCAGGTGGAGCCAAATCCTCGTTGATAGTAGGCCGTGACATCCGTTGAATGATCATGGGTCAAACACGTTAGAATGGACATATATCCACTTTTTGACACCATTTTTATACGCAGAAAAGGCCGACCTTTTAAGAGAAAACAAAAACCCAAAATCGCATTTTTTTAGCAAAATCCATATTTCAGTTAACGATTAGGTTTGTGAGACGGATGACAACAATTAGATCTAGAATCTGTACTATTTTTAAAAATTTAATACAAACTCTACCAATCATAATATTTTTAAAGCTTTAATACAAATTCTAATACAGTTGAGACAGGTCACTTTAAGAACAGTAGCATTAAATTATTTTATTTCCTTGTTTCATTATTATTGTATTTATTTATTTATATATTTATTTCATAATCTTATTTATCACAATGATGTTCAGATAAATTCTGTGTTGCATGAAAAATTATCAATTTAGTTAATACATATATAAATCACCAATAAAATGTAATTTTACTGACATTTATTAAATGTTTGGAAAAATTAATTATGTTAAAGAGAGAACTTTGTTTATTTTTTTTTAAACAAATTTTTTCCTTGAGTAATGGAAATCTTGGAAAAATGAGAGATTCTGTTCATTCATCCCATTTGGCACATATCTTACAGTTCTTTTCGCTTGAATTTGAACATTTTCATAGTATGCAAAACCTTTCGGCGGTCATATGTTTACTGAACAAAGATAAATCTTAATGTAAAAACTCGAGAAGCTTTATGTACCATAATAATGTAATGGACTGACTCTGTATCTTGGATTTCTTTTGACTACACCTAGAACATTCCTCTCTGTATATTTCATAATTATGAATTTTAAGTAAATGCAAGTGCGAGTTGTCTGCAGTAAACAATATTTAATAGAAACTGAAATCACTGTAATGAGATTTTTTAGTTCTAAGTTCATAAATTTCATATTTCTTTTGGTGAGCAGTACTGTGCATAAAGTTATGGATGCACTGATTGGCTTGATGACAAAATACACAGGACCACCATCGCCTGAGAAGTAAGGAAGCCTTTGGACTCTTCGATGGGCCCTAATCAGGATTTAGGTGCCAAGGGAGAATGAAAAAAAGTGTATGTCAACCATAACAGTTATCATTTGATCAATGTGCAGGTAAATCATGAAGTAAGATAATCCCTAAAAATCTCCACATACAAATGCAAACAATGCAAAAATGACTACTACTTTGATTAAGCAAAATACATGTATGTATGGTCAACAATCATTTCATGAAATATTTTATTTTTAACCATATAGAATTTGTGACTTTACTTTATTGTAGTGTGTCTTATTTTAACTAAAAAATGTGATTTTATTCCAGGAGGGGAAAATTAGATTATTTACAATTATAAATTAGTCACATGAAGCCATTGTAATGGTATATCATGTTGCAATTTGACATTGCTTTCTCATTACATTTTTCACTTGTTTGATAATAAGTGCAATGCTGTTTTTCAGATTATTTGTGATGATCAGTTGCATATAAAATATTCTGGACTGTGTGACCACTAGCCCCGGAAGCTTCCAACGGCCTCATGTCAAGCCTTATGAGTTGAAATTACAAGAAATAATTTTTAATTTATGTGTATTTAGGATGTATATAATGCATACATATGGCATCTACTAAATTTGTGTCATACAATAGTACACAGACAATAGTCTTTTTTCTCATTGTATCAAATAAATTACATTAACTGAGGTGATGTAATTTTTAAAATTTTTCCATTTTTTTTCAGGTAACATTATATCATAATTATTTTAATTTACTAATATATCAATATTCTTGATTTGCTTCTACTGGAGTCTTCATCTCTTCCTGCAAGTACTCACAACACAGAATAGGTCTGTCTCTGATCCCTTTGCCTTCTTTCAGAGCAGGGCTGGAGAGAGATAAATTAAGATAAATTTAATACATTGTAAGACACTTCATATCAGTAGAGAACATTAAAGCGTACTTAAAGACCCCACCCACAATCAGGCACAGGTGCACAGCCGGCATCAAGAAGCAAAACAGAAAATGCATTGACCACTTTAATATCCAATGCAAAAATTTCCTATTGTACAAAATAAATTATAAAACCTCTAAAAAATCCAACCAAATTTACTAGTCAATCATTCTGGACCTTTCGAAAAGAAACTACATGTTCATTGAGACCCCATCCCATTTTCTACGCGAGTGAATCTGACACTTACTTAAAAATTAATATGAAGTCATGGCTATAACATATCCTTAATTCACTGAAGACTGAGCTTGTTTTGAGTTTGGATACACTGAAGACTGGCATTTTCAGAGGAATTTCAAAAATTAATAAACACACTTTTCATAATTTTCACATCAACCATTTTAACACATATGACAGTACTAAATCAACACAGTCTGATATAGAAAACAGAAATGGATTATGTCACATAGCCATTTTTTAATGATTTTTTTTTTTTTTAATGTGTCAGATTTCGAGTTTCCCGAGAATTTGGGGAAATATTGGAAAATGTAGATCTAGATCTAGCTGAGTTGTCTGCTGTGCAGAAAAAAAGTTTCTCTTGATGTAGAAGCACTAGATATAGAAAACGAAGATGCTGGTGCTTTGCGTTACGTTACCCTTTTTAGTACTACGCCCAGGATTACGAGATCTAGAAATTGTTAGACCACCTGTATCGTAGAATCTTGCTTGCTAGGTCTCGATCTACAGGTTCATTTAATTTCGGCCTCAGAACTAAAAGAGTCATTGAACAGTTTGAAAATTTTCCACTTTCCTTGCCTTTCCCTGCTCGCCATTGTGTTTATTTGGATCAACTCGACTATTATTTTCCTTACTTACTTTCGTTTTTAGTGACTTTCCTTGTTCTTCAAAAACTCAAAAAGTTACCGTCCGACTTCCGCCAAACTCGGTATGAAACGAAACAATATGGTACTCCACGGTAAGAGATGGTTCCCGAGGCATTTGCAGGAAATCAATGGGTCGGTGTGAAAAAATTATAAAGTCGATCCCGCATGGGGTGCGGGAAACTTCTCAATTGACCACCAGACCGTCCCGCATATGCTGCGGGAAACGTCGTCAGTGGTAACTTTCTTTGAACTAGACAGATACCCTATTATGTCTAATGTTTTAAATTTCACAAACCTCTCTTGTCTGAAAATTCTAATTGCCTGATGGATCCCACACTCACAGCCAGACACAGGTGCAGAGCCAGAGTCCAAGTTCTAAGAGTAAAAGTATAAATAGAACAGAAGATGCATTAAGAGCAAGCACATACTCAAATTATTTTCATAGTGGCCTTATTTTATGTATATGTAATATATATATATAATATATATATATCACTTTACTTTTCAAAGATTAAATTCTCTCCTATCCATTCTCATATTGCTCACTACTTTCCTCTTCCTCTAGTCCCCTCTTCCTTCCATCCTATTATGTTTTCTCTGATAAATTAATTCTAAATCTCCAACCCTCTTTTTCATTCTTTTTGCTTCCATTTCTTACTCTTTCTTTCCTTCCGTACTATAGTACTAATTGTTCGTTCTTTCTTCCTTCCTTCTAATTATTTAAATCATTCCTCACTGCTTTCTTCTATCCCCTCCCTCTTCTTCCCATACCTCCACCTTTTGTCACACCTTCATCTTTTTCCTGTCTCTTTCTTTTTTCGTTTCATCTTCTTTTTTTTTTTTTTTTCTACATCTCTGCAAGGAGTATGCTGCCGGGAAAAAGACAATTCAACAGTTTCTGAAGGCGTCGGCCACAACGTAAGTCGCCAGAGTCCTACAAAACAGAAACAGTGGCCATGCAGAAAAAGAGGAGGCTCCACCATAGAGACTAAAGAAAGTCATGCTGCAGAATATAATTTCTATGCGAATCGTAAGACTAGACTAACTAGTAATAACACATGTTAAACAGTTAGTCTTGCATTCTTGCCTAATCAGGTGTTTCTGCAACTTTCTCTCATTTTCTTTTTCGTGGTTGCCGGCGTCGCTTGAACGCATGTTGACAAGAGTGAGTATTTCAGCATCAGTTGTGCATCTGGTTGGACAGTTACGTGCTGTGCAACGCCATTGTTTAGTAGATGCAGTTGAACTGCCGGGGCCAAATCTATAGCCATCTAAAATGATCAAGGTCAAGTATTTTTCAGGCCTTCAGCCCTGCTACCAGGGCTATCTTAGCTGTTTTTTGTTGACATATCAGGTCGCGGCAATGGTTGGTATTCAGTTTTCATTTTTGTCCACCTTATCCTAGAGGAGAGCATGGATATAAGTAAAACTACTGAAATAATAGATAAGAGTAATTATATAGTAATATTATCTCTCCAAGTGTACAGCGGCGGGAGGAGAATGGCTTTCCTTCCCACTCTATCCTTTATTTGTAGTGTACCAGTGGTGATTCACCAAGGCTATTTCAGATACATTATTATTATGCACTGTATACGTGACTGTTGGGTAGTGTAAAAGGTTTTTTTTTAACTTGAATTACTTAAAATATTATTGTGAACAGCTTCTCTGTCACGTTTTTGTAGGTGGTTATGTTTATAAACTGTTGTGATCATTTGTCAATGTCACGAGTAGTATCTGCGTTTCTTCCTCTTCCTATGTCTGTTGATTCCTTGAGGAACATCATTAAGGCCGCAACAACACTCCTCCAGCGAATGCGATTCTGGCACGTCTTCCTCAGCTCGGTCCACGTCATTCCGGCGGCCTTCACTTCAGCGTCGAGTATCAGCGTTTACGCTTGTATTATTTAAAGAGAAATGTCTCTTATTACTCTTAACGACAGGAAATATTCAATCGATTTTATCAGCTAAACCAATCAATTACATTGATATCGACATCTTGTCTAATGGTACCTCGACTGTCAATCAACGAGTATACTAAGATTAAGTAAAGGAAGCATATTCGTAGTCGACCTGTCGACCACGAAAGTACTGCGCATTCGCATTCGACCTGTCGACTATGAACGCATCGCGCATTGGTTGTCAACCTGTCGACTATGAACGCATGATACATATAAATCTATATGAAGGCATGGCACATTGGTTGTCGACCTGTCGACTATTCATGACACTATGAACGCATCGCACATCTGCAGTCATCCGGTGGACTGACAGTTGGTCATGCACCGTGCATGCCTATCAAAGTTCAATGCAGGCGTAGTTAGAAGCCTACATGTCTTATCGTGTCACATTTTATTTGGCGGATTCTCCCAAAATAGGTTATGTGCAATGTATGACCGAAATAACTTAACGCATGTATCTCATTAACATTTGTCTTTAGAGTTTCAGTTTCTCTTTAAAGCACTGCTTCATTTGATATTTATTTGCAGCCCATGATATGTGGGATGTTTTGCAAGCTTTTCGTTTTAAACATAATTATGTTGTTGTTGTTGGTGTCTGATTTTGATTAAGCTCACATTTTGCATCCGTATTTGTGACTTTTGCTGCTCATCATAGATGTGCAGTTGTAATATTCTCAGATAAAATTCAACATTATGTCATCACTTTGAAGCTTATTCAGGATTTAGAAGAAGTAGAATGGACAACAATAGATTTAATGGGTGGAATGGGAGATCGTTTCGCAGATTATCTGCCCCTCCCAAAAGAGGGACTCGTCTAAGGGGAGATCATTTTGACTAGCCGAATTACTTCCCTTTCCCAACCAAAGCGGTCTATAGCATACATTGTAAAGAAGAAAAAAATCCCTTTACACCTTGTCATTCGAAAGAGTGATCGCCCAAAAATTTGATAAAATTATAATAGTAAGAAGAAAACATTCTCTTTACATCATAATTTTTTTGGAATTTTTCATGGTGTATGTCTCAAGTTTCCTCTTTACACTGTCTGTCCAGTCCCTTTCGTGTCTGATAAAGGGAAGTAATAGGGCTGAGCACAACGATCTCCCATTGTAATATGCGTAGTATAATTAGTGAGGGCAAGAAGTGAAGCGCACGATGCCAGTGAACCCGCTGTCAACCGTGACCGGCCGAGTCACTGGTAGATCTACGGGGCCAAACCAAAGGCACGCTAGTGCATAGCCGTGAAGGATGTGCTAACTGATTAAAAGCGAAGCGAAATTCGAGAAGGCAGATTTCCTTTTACAGAAGAGCGACTTCCGGAAAGGACAACGAATATACTTCCTTAAGGAAAATACTAAGGGCTTAAAACAAGTTAATTTTCTTACATTCTGCAGTGCTCAAAACAAGATGTCATTGATGGGATCTGCTGTTCGCGAAAAACACATGTCCTGGATGTCGCTCGTTCGGTTATCGGGAATGGGAAGGATTTTTTTTTTTTTTCAGTGATTCAGCGGTCCCTTGGCTTCTTGGGTAGGGAAGATCGATGTCCAGCTTTCTCAGAAAATGGCAGATATATTTCGGAGGTCAGTTACGCACATTAAAGAACCGCTGATAGTTAAACACCGGATGAAGAGTAGGAGACGCGGCCGCCGGGCAAAATTTCCAAATTCCAAATGGCCATCCTCAAAAATTCTTCTCACCAAAAACAGGACAGGCACTTAAAGCCGAGATAATCGTACTTTCTTATGAAAGAAAGATTACACATTTTTTAAAAAGGAAGTTTGTTTGTTTGTTTGTGTTAGGGTTTAACGACACATCAGCACGATTACGGCTATATTGTGTCAAACACGGTAAGATACGTTTACACGTCAAGAAGAAGAGAAGAAAGAAAGCGGGACAGAAGACAGGAGCAAGGAGAGAGAGAAGAGATGTCTCCCCTGAAGTGTCGAGGATGGCACTCTATGGGAAACCCACCGATGCGGGCTTACACCGCCTGCAGGTGGGAGCAGAGAACCTACTTATAAACCCCGGGCTCCCGCGGGGGATTTTAAGGAAGACTTTCTTTCATCATAGACAGGCCTAAGACAGATAGATCTTGGTCTTTTTCCGACAGTATTTTTGTCTCTCCACCAGGTTTTAAGAATCCAGCTTTTTTCCCCAGCATGTACAGCACTCTCATAAACATACAGACACAAGAACAAGCTGATTTGAGATGGTTAAATCTAAAGCTGCGGAATAGCCCCGCTTTCAATCATTTGTTTTACGTTCATAAAGGAAAGTTACAAAATTACTAACGAATGGAAGTACGTTTAACAGACCGGCTTCCTATGTTTAGGGTTTATGACTTTCATGGCCCCTCGTAAGCTTATTTTGTTTCATTTTGCTTCCACGAATGAATGATTTTAGTGCCTCACTAAAACTGTCTGCGTTATCTGTTCTGTTTTGGAGTTACGACTATATATGCACCTTTTTTTTTTTTTAACCCATTTATATGTCTATGTAGTTGTTCATTGAAAGGTTAGTAATTATTGAATCCGCAGGGGAAAGAAAAAGAACTCCGGTGAATGATAGATTAAATCCGAATTATTCTAAGGCAGCAACAGAAAATTAATAGGCCTAATTGCTCAATGGAAAGAAACTGGCACAGAAATCAATGATACGCTGTACTCTTATTATTTCTATTTACCCCCCCCCCTCCTCCTCCCCCAACTCTCTTTCTTTCATTCTCTTTCCCTCTCCACCTCTCTATCAACAATCGCTGTCACACACATACAAATTATACACAATAAGACAAATGCGCACACAATTTGTATTCGGTTATACAAATCAAACATAAAGCAGGTTATCATTACGAATAAGTAATAAGGCTATACCGGAGGCGGAGCAATAATGGTACTCCAAGTAGTGAAGAGTGAAGAAAATACATGTACCAGAAAGGAATAATGTGGATATATCTCATCACGATGCGAACTCTCGATAAGTGGACATCGATTTGTTAAAAGCTATACGGGTACACATATGAAAGTGAGAGATCATGAAAGAAACTAACAAAATTCATTCTGTGTTTGATGATCTCCCAGGTTCTCACGGGAAAGAACAACAGCAGCAACAACAACAATGAACACGAAAGCGAAACTACTCTGTAGCTTTAGGCTACTTCTCCTTATGCGCGACACGCAGTTGCGTCGCCCGAAAAAAATGGCGCTCCAAAATCAATCAAGAAAGATTTGTATGAGGCCATCTCCTTATGCGCGGCGCGACGTCGTGATGATGATTATTATTATTAGAAATACCGAGTTGCGATTTTTTTTTTTAGCTTAGCCTATATTACTATTGATATTTGATTAGGCCTTATGTTATTTAAGATACCGATTATTATTATTATTTTTATTATTATATTATTATAAATATCAAGACGCCGAATTTTACTATTAATATTATTGCAATACTTTGTTGGTATGTTGATACCTTTTTGGACGAAGCGGCAATCTACTATATACATAAATAAACACAGAGAGGGAGAAAGAACGAAAGAAAGAAGAAAGGAGTGGGCATGGATAGATTATGTTTTTCGTGTTCCGTTTTTCTATCTTTTTTTTTTTTAATTTATTGTTTATGTTTTTTATAATTATTTCTGTTTATATCTATACCGATTGTCGAATTTTATTGCTATCGTTGTTATTTGTTTATTTTTATCAAAACTTTAGGTGTTATTAGCACAGACTAGAGACAGATGAATAGACGGACAGAACGATAAGCCTACTTGGTAGGCTATATGGCTAGACTATGTCTTTCTACTATTTTTCCCGTTGCCTTTATAATTGGTTTCGAGTAAGAAACGATGCCTATTTCGATTAATTGTTTTTAATTGTCATGCTTTGATTCCTTTCCTTCAAAATCTAACTGTTTAAAAAAAAATGAATCGATCAATGAAATGTGTTCTTAAAGTGTCTATAGTGATTAATTACTAGCGTTAATACTAACTGAAATTAATAAATGTAATGCACATGCTTCATTTCAAAACTAATCAAAACGAGACATGATGCAAAATTGTGACTAACACCAAATGGAATCCTACACATTTTACCATTTTAAAAATATCTTAGATAGAACAGGAAAGAGCTTTTCAAAGTATATCTATATAATTTTTACAATTTTTTGGATAAAACCGTATGTCTCTGTGTTTCTTGGTTTTCTGGTAGTCGTCATTATGAAATTAAATTCAACGCAAAATCTATGGTTCCTGCCCACCAGTTTGTGGACTCTTTTCTCGTCTTCCTCACGTCTGATTTCTTAGAGAACCATGGTTCGCTTCTCTTTAGGCGTTGCTATGGACTCAATGAGATCGCTTGCCCACCCAATCCTAATTCTTTCCTAACAGACTGAGTGTATCCGATGATGCATGAACTAGCAACAGAGAACTCTTGGATTTGGTACAAAAGGAACACACCGCTTGATGTTGGACGGTGGATTTAAATAGCATAATTTCCTCAAGAAGGTGAAGCTACTTTGTTTAGAATGAAAAGCCAACCAGTGCACTGTGTTATACATGTACAGTTAGACATGAAATTGTTAATACATGTTGAGCCAATCAACGATTTTAATTTTTATTATTTATCCGTCAAACTCCTGAATCATGCTTAATAATATATGCCTTTAACAAGTACAATACGCGTCTCGGCTCTAGCCATCCTCAAATTCCAGTACGAGAAAGTCAAGGCTCTAGCTGTCTGGAAGTATGAAAAGTGACTAGACTCTAGCAGTCCTTAATTATGGCTAAGGGTGGCATTAAGTTAGTATTGCGAAGGGGTTGAGGCTGGCCCCAAGTAAGTACGAGTAGCCTGACCAAACAACAATAACAACAACAACAACAACAACAACAACAATAAACAAAAACAAAAACGCATAGCATTAACATATTGACACAAGCACATATTTATTTAGTAGATTAGATTGGATGACAACCCGCAAATTTGTGGGGGGAGCAACATAAGGCTATAGTTATTAGCAATAATTAAAGCTTAATATTTTTTATTTTATTCAGTTCATTGGTATCTTTAACTTTTCTCCTCTGACTTACCTGAGGCTCTGATGGTGACAAGTTCGCTGTAGTCAAGCTATGCACAATCCAGCTGTGAGCGGTGTAATTTAAATGGCCACACCACAAGCTGCAGTTTTTCAAGATACAGACTAGCAGTAGCACGTAGGTCAGCTACAGATCAAGGTATGATCGTTTCAAGCGATTATAGTTGGCAGTAGCTCGCCTGTGGTGCGCTGCAATTCATTTAGTATGGTTCTTTTTGACAGAATACTCAAAAATAGCGGCAAGAAAGTGCATTCTCTTCATTGCTTTCCAAGGACATTTACTATCAAGATTTTATTTCTTGTAACTGTACAACAGAATATTGGGTTCGTCAAATCAATATTCACCGAAAGACCTTCGGAAACATTCCGGCTAACTGTACCTTGGGCTGTAAAATAAGACATTGTGGATTCTTAATTACTCAAAATCCATATCATTTTTTAAAAAAAAGCAACAAAAAAAAAAACCGTAGTATTTACATATTTATTTTTGCAAATCAATGCGATGAGCAGTGTTGAAGTGTTACGTTTTTCTTCTCCGGCTCTATGTCATACATTGTGTGTGTCGTCCGCCGATCTCCGCATAATGCATAGCCATAGTAGTGTAAGGGGAGGGGGGGCGTCCTTGAGGTGATTTTTTTTATTATTGAAGACAGACTTTTCCATCGAATTCAGCACTAGGGGAAAACAGTGAAAAAGAAATCAATTTTTTCATACGGTTGCCATGGCAACGCCACCATCTTGGATTTTGGCGTCCTTAAATTGACTGACTTTAAAATCTATCTCCTCCGCCAAATTTCAATGGAACTTGATAAAACCTGGTGAACATATTGTTTAACATAATATCTAAAAAAATTACATATTTTCAACCGTTTCCATGCACTAAAACATTTTCTAGAATTTTTTTTAAAATGCCATGTAATGAAAATTCAAATGTCGCCATTTTTTCAAACTAAAAACCCATTTTTCTCCAATACTTACCAACTGAATGGAACGTAGATACGTTTTTTTTGTTTTTGTTTTTTTTGTTTTGGTCTTGTTATGAAAATGATGTGTACCAACTTTGGTTAGAGTCGGTTTTGAAACAAAAATGTAGATAGCAAAAGAATGACGTGAAAAGTTTTTTGTTCGGCTTTCAGCCTCGGAACAGCCTTTTTTTACATACTAGCCCCCTCTCCATGATTTCTGTATCTCTTGTTGCCGTTTTTGGCGTTCTGGGCGTATTTTTTCTCGTATTTTTGCTCCCTACCCCCCATCATTCGAAGGGTTTTTGAGGGTTTTTCTGTGCCCCCCCCCCCCCCCCCATCTTGTTTTGGCCAAACCAAGAGTAATTTGACTCTAAGACATATAATCCACAACTGAGCTCTGAAGTAGCAGAAAGATAGCAAAATTTCACTATTTATAGGAGGTGGAAATTCATTTTAGAACTCTTATACTGATAATCTGCATGGTCAGCAGTTTTTTTCGCCTCATAGTGGTCATCCAATTCCTGGCACTGGGGTTCATGATATTGCTAGAAGAGGTCATAATCATGTGTTCTATGAACATTTTGTCTATTTAGTGATGATCTACGATTGCATGTAGCAGCCAAGTGGAGCCAAATCCTGCTTCACAAAAGGCCAGGAATACTGTTGAATGACCATGGGTCAAATACGTTAGAATTGACTTTTCCACTTTTTGATACCATTTTTATACGCAGAAAAGGCAGGGCTTTTAAAAGAAAACAAAATCGCAAAATCGCATTTTTGGACAAAATCCATATTTCAGGAAGCATAGGGGGGGGGGGGGGGGGGGGGGGGGGGGGGGGGGGGGGGGGGGGGGGGGGGGGGGGGGGGGGG
>JBCEWB010000001.1:7388251-7404691 GCA_039654565.1 Peronia peronii
GGAAAAAATCCAGATTTCAGGGCCCCCCCCCCCCCCCCCCCCCCCCCCGCCCCTTTAATTAGGCCCGGCGCACATGTGCAGTCTCTATCGGTCGCCATGGCCTTAATAGATCGATGCTCCTGCGGCTGAACTATGGGAACCGAGCGGGCTCAGAGAAGAAGCGCATGCAGCAAAACAATCATTAAAAACACGGAGCGGGCAAGAAATTTATGACTAAAACTCTTCGCTATGACTGAGAGACGTAAAGCATTTCGTGCCTTTTGAACCTAGATATGCTCCGAATGAAAAAAGTGGCTCTTTTGATTAGATTACAGCAAAATAAATAAATAAGTTAATAAATACTTAAATGATAACATTAATAGTTGATACAAAAAGGAGTCTACAAGAAGACCTTTTGAAATTTACCACACATTAGACCTTATGGTAATCAGTCAGTTAGTCGAAAGAAAGAAGGCAAGGGTTTTTTTAGGAAGTAAGAAATGAAAACATAGATAATTTAGAACAAAAGAGGTAAAGAAGAAACAGAAGAAAATCAACTTATCTGACTTGTAAGTGTGTGTGTATGGGGGGAGGGGGGGTATGTTTGTTTGTGTTGGGATGTAACGGCACATCAGCACGATTACGGCTATATTGTGCCGAACTCGATAAAACACGTTTACACACCAAGAAGAAGAGAGGAAAGAGAGCGGAACAGAAGACAGGAGCAAGGAGAGAGAAATAAGATGTCACCCCTGGAACGTCAAAGATGGCATTCCACGGGAGACATCCCACCAATGGCAGACTTTCACCGCCTGCAGGTGGGAGTAAAGAACATATTTATATATCCCGGGCCCCCGCCGGAGAGGGAGGGGGGGGGGGGGCTCCCTTGTAGCTCTTACTCTAATGTGAAAAAAGGACCAGAATAGGTTTTAATTTTCTCATCGTTCTTGATCTTTTGATGCCTTCCGTCTAGTATACTGAATGAGTTGACAGCCAGAAAATAAAGGTTGTTTTTGTGGTTTCGTGGTTTTCGTGACAAAAGAAAAAAAATCAAGAAAAAGGTTTCCAGATAGACAGAAACAAGGTTGCTTGAAAGGCTAAAGCAGATGCACCTTCTTCAGAATATGTTACAACGAAACTTCGACCTAGAGACCCTACCAGAGACTGAAAATAAAATGAAAGCAACTAAACAAAACTATTATGATGACCTGAAATCCTTCGCCATCTCTTTGTATTTTTACAGTGTTCATGGTTGTATGAGTGTGCGTGCAAACATTTACATCTATCACATCTAACACCAAAAGTAAATGAGATCTTGTCTGTTATTGTTGATATATGTCCATCTTGTTTTCTTCCCATGTATATGTATTATGTTTTTACAGGGCACCGCATTTACTTTCTACTCACATAATTACAACTCAAATAATTTGACTTTCTTTTATTTTACTTTACTTCTTATCTTTCAAACCATCCGCTTGCGATGATTCACTGATTTCCATCAGATCTAATAAAGTTCAGAACGCCTTCCTTTAGTCTCCTTTTCGTATCAACTGTTAGTATTACCATTTATTTATTTTCTTGTAATTTAATTTTAAAAAATAGAAATAAAACTAAAATGAAATTTAAAAAACTACTTATATTATTCAGAGGACATCTATGTTGAATAGAGTTTTAAGTCTCTCAGTGATAGCGAAGAGTGTTAGTCCTAAATTTACTCCCCATCCCGTGTTTTTAATACGTGCTTTCTTCCACAGTCCAGTCGGGTCCCATGCTGGGAGTGCCGACACTTTACTTGGACCGGAAGTTCTCGCTACGATCCGGGTGTAGAAAAACTAGTATGTCTGTGGTATAACGTCATCGGCATAGTCCATGGATAAAGGCAACACGCCGCGGCGGAAGAGGGAGGATAAAATTACAAGACACAAGAAGGCCAAAGCGATAAGAAAGATGGGATAACAGATGAGACTTAGTTGACTGATAAGAACTTTATGATTAAAGAAAATATTGGTTTATTTTTACCGATTCTTAATGAATATTAACATATAATACTTGTTTATTTAGTATACACATGGAAGTAAACATCTGTTCAGAAAACAAGAAGTAGAAATATGTACAATTGTGGGCCTACTGATAATGAAAACCTTCTGAACCTGCAGCTGCTGCAGACTTAGAGCCAAACTGAGCAAAATAATTGAACAAATAAAATAAAATAAAATAAATAAATAAATGAATAAATAAACACTTTTTTTTAATGACAAAAATCAGACGACAGCTATTCACCAATTTTGTGTCTTGAACAAGGGTTGGAAAAAAAAACACAACCTCAGCACAGATATAATTATGGTGCAGCTTTTTTTTTGTTTTTTTGTTCACTTTTCCTTTCATCAAACATCACGTAATTAACAATTAACAATAATTAATTGTTTGTGTCCCTTGATCTTGTGATCTTACAGCAGAATATTTAATTTATTCACTTGTCTGATACATCCTCCAGATACGGCATGGAGATCAATGCCGAGAAGACCAAGCTCATGACAAACGGTGCCCAGTCAAATTAATACCAAAATCACAGTCAGTGGAAAAGAACTTGAGACTGTTGGCCACTTCAAGTACCTTGGAGCCATTATTAGTGAAGAGGGTTCAAAAACCGAAATCCTCTCAAGAGATGCACAAACAGCAGAACAATGGCAAAGCTTAAGCCCATCTGGAGAGACGGAAACATCTCTCTCAGGTCCAAGGTAAAACTCCTGCATGCACTGGTCATCTCCATTTTCCTGTATGCATGCGAATCCTGGACACTAAATGCAGATCTGCAAAGGTGGATCCAGTCAGTGGAGATGAGATGCCTCAATCAGAAGACTTCTTGGCATCTCGTACACGAACCACATTACCAACGAAGAAGTCCGACAAACCATCACCCAACAAGTAAGGCACTATGAGGTCCTGCTGATTACAGTTAAGAAGTGGAAGCTTAGATGGTATGGGCATGTGACAAGATCAGATGGGTTCTCCAAGACCATACTACAAGGAACAGTGCAGGGGAAGAGAAGGCGGGGCAGACCGAGGAAGAAATGGACATATGACATCGCATGACTGGACCAAGATGAGCTTCCCTACAACCCAGGCACTCGGCCACAACCGCCACAAGTGGAGCCAGTGGTGCAGCGTTCGTTACTGCAGCGCCCCTACGACCCCGGCGGGTTATGGGATCAGTGAACAGTGAACAGAACTTATACAGTATTTGTCATGTCAACGTGAGATCTGCAATAGTCAGTTTACTAATCCATACACTTCAGAATTAATTAGATCAGATCAGATAACATATTTCCCTCATTTTGTGTCCTATCTTTCATATCATATTATAGTATAGTCTCCTCCGGTTAATTAAAATTTCAGTCTCTTTTTATAATAATGGATTTTTATTATCAGTCATGAGAACGTTGATACATAATTATGTTAACATTGTCGCCGATCGACTTTGCCAGCATCGATCTGATAACAAACCGATTTGGTTCAATGAGTAACTCACTGATGCTGCTTATAAATACTATTGTTAGCATATTATTTTTCAGTCAACCAGTTTTCTTACTTATCCTCTGCCACTCTACTTTTCAATGTTTTAATTCTATGGGCAAGAAATGAGAGCTTACATTATCAATCATTATGCAAAGTGAGATTATACTCCGTCCGGTAGTTCACGACCACGCTGTTACACTGTTACCTACACTATTGTTTACTGGAGCCTAGGCCTAGCTTAAGAAGATCTCATTAGTGTAAGCCTAAGTATCGCGGACGTTATGTCCAGTTTTCGGACAGACACGGAAGGCAACGAACTGCTTTGGGCAATCGAAATGAAGCTGAGTATTTTATCGCTAAAGTCCTGAGTTCAAGAAGTCCTATTGTTGTATCAATGGTTTTATAATAAAAGTATCGCTTCATCTAAAGCAACAACAAAACAAAATAGACAAAATTAGTTGATGTTGTACTACCACTGAAGACAATGACAAACCCCGTGCATGTTTTTTAATTCTTCCAGGCACAAGTTGAGGCAGACTTGATGAAACAATATTTCAGACATAGCCAACCAATATAGCGGCTTAGCATCACTTTACAATAAGTTACACGTTGGACCCAGTAAACGCATGCTTTCTTTTATTGCAAAGGCAATCAATACTGATACATTTCAAAAGATGCACGTTTAAATGAACAATACAACTGTATCACTGTAGAATAGGCCATAGTAGAAACAAATGGGGGGTGGGGTTGGGGGGGGGGGGGAGGGGGTGTCACGAACTCTCCCGACTGTGAATGGATGTTAGTTGTGACGTTATAAGAGGTGATCAGGCGGTGAATGCGGACGAGACTACACAATAATGGAGGAATAAGAACAGGACTCCTCGACGTCGAAATGATGCAAAATTTATTGCAGGTGCTTGGTAACAATACAAACTTCAGGGCAGCTGTCTAAATCCGATGCACACAGCACTCACTGCATTCTACTTCTTGCTCTCCTCTCGCACTTTCTCTGGCTGAGCCCTTATAATTATAGACAACAGCCAGTCCCAAACTCTCCCGAAGCTTCAAGTTCTCACAGTCCCGAACCATCCTGAATAAACTAGTCATCGCTACTATTATCGTGACGCACACATAGAACCGTGACGTAGTGCGCACACACATGACGTAATACACACACAAGATTTGACTACACCCATCCCGTACAAAATGCTTAGAGAGTATCTCAGACACACTCGGTGACCCAGTATCTCCACGGGCCAGCATATGCACGCCCACAACACACACTTACGTGGGCCTAGTACATGCTATCACGATCCGTTAAATATCGCTCACAACACACACTCGCGTGTACCTAACATGTATAATCATGATTCATTACAGGGGAAAGGGGGGCAATACTTGAAGATTTTCTTTCTTTTTTTTTAATTCTATTCTTTCTTTCTTTCTTTCTTTCTTTCTTTCTCTCTTTCTTCTTCTTCTTCTTCTTTTCTTATGCTTTTGACCAAATGTCATTTCAATGTGTACAGAATTGGCGACCAGGATCTTGTCGCAAGTTAACTCTGTCCCAATAGCTTTGGAGACGAGAATAATTATTTCGGCGACAATAATTGCTTTGGAGCCATAAGCTCCAAGCGGCTGCCCCTGGAACCAGTAGCCGGAGGACCAGCCAACGCCCCGAAGCAGATCCATCCCTGCCCGGGGGACCAGCCAAAGATCCGCAGAGGATCCAGCCTTACCCGGTGGCCCCCTGACAACCCAGGGAGCAGACTAGCCATCCCCGACAGGCGGTGCAGACCAACGGGGCCGACCAGTAAACTAACCCTGACAACCTAGGGGGCGGACCAGTGATCTTCGACAGCAATGCAGACTCACTGATGCAACCTATCAGGATGGCGATCCGATCTCAGACCAGTTCCAACGAGGACCTGATCCAGTTGCTGAAAGCACAGTTGGAGCAACAGCACCAACAGACGGATCAACAGATGGAGCAACAGCGCCATGAGATGGAGTTGCCGATGACAGCTCTTGCCAGCAAGTCAACAGCTCCTATCGCAGATAGGACCGGCTATTGGTCCAGATTCGACACGAGCTCCCTTTCAGCAGGCAAGAGGGCAGACGTTTTCCTGACCAATCAGACATCTGCAACATTCAGGTTCCTCAAGAACTTGGCAGCTCAGCAGACATTCCTCAAGAACGTCAATAGCCTGTCCATTGAAGATAACCAGGCGCACATGGCAGACCACTTCAAGCCGTAATGCTTCGTGGTTCGAGAACGATTCAAGTTTTAGACCAGGACAGCTGCCTGGTGAGAACATTCATGAGCTGGCACCAGAACCGACAGGAAGCAGTCACTTGTGATTTCGCAGCCATCGCAGATCCCCTGGATGAGGCAATGGGAACCAGGTTCGTCTGCAGTGTTGGCAACGAAGCGGTGATGAAGGCCCTGTTCAAGGAAAAGGAAGACGAGCTGACATTTAGCCTTGCTGTCGAGGTGGAGGAGGCTTCCCGAGCAATGAATGAGACGCTTACTAGTCCAGCCTCTGTCGATGTTCCGTTTTCCACTTCAAGGAGGCGGTGCAAGTCCTAAGGAACAGAAGTCTTGGCAAAAACATCCAAAGAAACCAGATTCCAGTGGCAGACAAAAGTCCCAGCAAGGTAGTCAGAAGACACTCGGCTACTGATGTGACGGTGCCCACAGCTCAGACCAGTGCAAGTTCAAGGACACACGCTGCAATTTCTGGGGCAAGAAATGCCACATCAAACAAGCCTGCCTCCAGATGAAGAAGCAAATGCCTGTAGAAAGAGTACAGCGTGTTGGCCAGGAGATCTCAGATGCAGAACCACTGGTCCAAAAATGTCATCTCAGCGGCATCCCAGTAACGCTCGAGGTGGACACAGGCAGCAGAAACACAGTTTCATATCCATCGCATCTTGAACGAAGCTGAAGAAGCCGAAGCTGTCACCGACGTCAACCAAATACCGGTGTGCATCCAATGCTGGCCTGCCAGTGATGTATGGTGACCTTACCAGCCTCAGTCACGTCAGACAAGCCATCGCAGCCTCATCAGATCGTGGTGACCAAGCTGAACCTGAACCTCCTAGGCCGCACCACAAAGCTATCAAATGCCTGGGTATGTCAGTGGACACCATCCTGAGTGGCTCAACAGTCAAGAAGGTTCATCAATCAGATGTTGGGCCTGAGACATTCAGAAAACATGCCAGCTGCTGTGCGCCGAGTTTCTAGAACTGTTTAAGCCTGAGCTCGGTACACTTAAGGATTTTGAACTGGAGATTAAGTTCAAAGTGGATGCCCGTCCAATATTCCATAAAGCCCGTCCAGTGCCAATCGCCCTTCAAGAGGACCTAGAAGCAGCCCTGGAGACCAGATTCGGAAAGGAGTGTGGGATAAGACGCAGTTTAACAGCTGTGTAAACCTGTTGTCCTCATCAGAAAGAAACCTGGTCCTGGACAGAGGCAAATCAGCAGTCAGAGTCGGTGGCGACTATTCCAACACCGTTAACCCCCAACTGGAGCCCCACAGACACCCGATGCCGCTACCAGAAGACTTCGTGAGGCGACTAGAACAGAGAACCAGATCTGTTTGACACCTGAGTCACAAAGCCGGCTTGCCCTCAGAACCCACAAAGGCGTCCTGCTGCAAAAACATCACATTAGCTCCTAGATATTTCCAGGAGATCATGGATCAGTTGACGCAGATCTGGTGGTATAGCAGTCTATCTGGATGATATCCTGGTGAACGGAGATACAGCAGAATAACATCTTTCCAACTTACGACAGCTGCTGCAAAGACTGCAAGACAAAGGCCTCCGCTGCAATCTGGCGAGGTGTCAGTTCGCCCAGCCGAAAGGGGAGTCCCTGGAATATGTTTTATCTCTGGAAGGCGTAAACAAAGGACCGAGAGTTGATGCGATGCCTTCTCCCACCCCAGTACCTAGCCTGAGATCCTTCCTGTGACAGGTGCAGTTCTACAGCAAGCTCCTGACGAAGTATCTACAGTGCTGGAGCCTCTTTAACCCCTTGACGAAGAAAGATGTTCAGTGGAGGTGGACCGACGCAGAAGAAACTGTCTTAACCAAGACGAAGGAAATTCTATGTGCGGGTGATTCTGGCGCACTTCGAATTAAGTCTGGAAGTTGGCATCTTCTGTGACGCGTCTGATGTTCGTATCGGCGCAATGCTGTTTCATCGCTACCCAGACAGTACTGAGAGACCAGTTGCCAACGTTTCCAAGATCCTAACAGTGACGCAGTGCCGGTACAGCCAAATCCAAAAAGCGATGGTCATCATCTTCCAATAACAAAGTTCCACCAGTTCCTCTACGGTTGGCGATTCATTTTGATGACGGACCTTTTGGACCGACCAAGCAGATTCCAGCCCTATCAGCGAATCGACTGGCAAAATGGCTTACCCTGAGCCAGTATGACTACGCAATAGATTATAGAAAGAAGGCTCATCATGGGAATGCTGATGCCCTGAATCGTCTGCCCTCAGGCCCAGACGTCAAGTTCGATGTGGGCGGACACGACGACAGTTTGCACGAATCAACCTGATAAGCAGATAACTCAACCCGGTCAACTCCAATACCCTGCAGGTCGAGGCAAAGAAAGACCCAGTCCTGAATGAAGTGATGATCAGGGGCAGGACAAATGGCGGAGCAGTGCAGACCCGCGAAGAGATGCAGTGAGGGAGGCTCTATCCTGTGCCAGCGGTTCTACGGCTCCAGAATAGTGATCTCGACGACGCTGCGGTCCTAGATTCTGGGACATCTGGGACACTTCGGCAATATTAACTGGCCAGGGATCGACGCAGATATCGAGACTATATCTCGTTCCTGTGGTACTTGCATCGAGCACCAGAACATGCCACCCAAACGAATCACCCTTGGAGCATCCCAGACAGGCCATGGAGCCGGGTACACATTGACCAAGCCATTAACTTCATGGGTCATCAGTGGTTGGTGATGGTCGACTCACTGATCAAGTACCGTGCGTCCATATGATGACGTCAAGCATGACGAAGACGACCATCCAGAAACTGGAAGAGGACTTCGGACACTCTGGTTACCCTGAATACCTTGTGTCCGATAACGCCACCTGCTTCCTGTCCGAGGAATTCCCGCGGAAAGGAATTCAACAATTGCATGGCGCCCCGTATCACCCATAGACCAACGGTGCAGCAGAGAAGTGCAGACCTCCAAGAAGTCTCTCAAGAAGACATTGCTGCCAGTGGACGCCCTACACGAGTTCCTGATCCAATAACGCCGGACTCCGCTACTCTGTGGATCGAGCCCAAGTCAATTGCTCAACGGTCGACAGATCAGGATCCAGCTCGACGCCCTGTTGCCTTCCATGGACATTCCCAAGTCAAACCACAAACGACAGACAAGCAGCGTCAAATTCAAGATAGGCACTCCCTGATTCGCCCTCACATTCAAAGGTGGCAAAAAAGGACAAATGGGTGCCTGCTATTGTTTCAGCAACAATTGAAAGGACAATGACGGAAGTGAAGATTCAAGATACTACTATCCGCCGCCATTTCAAGCAACTTAAACTTAGGAAGTGATTTTTTGTGCCTTCGACATGGACAATGTGTTTTTTAGCTTCCTGCCCTCCAGGCACTCAGCTGAAAGGGAGGTGTTATGGGACCTGCTTGTTTCCCTTAGCAGCCGAGAGTTGTTTCCCTCTGAAAAATGTAAATAATATGATCAATGTGATTATTTATGTTAATCATCAACGTAGGTCCTGTCAAAGATAATGGATTTTAACATATGATGTCCATGTCTATGTCCATTTCCTGAAATGTTGTAATATTGATGTTCAGTATTATACATGATGATGTTTGTTTATACATATATCTAAACCATAACTAGAATAATGTCTGTATCGGGGTGTCGATTCGTGTCAGTGCAAGACTGAGTACGAGATAATCCTTCTTTCTTAGGACTGAAAGGCTTAAGAAAAACAATAAATTGAGCTACTGATCCGCTATGAGTTTCTGTGTGATCACTATATATTTGGTGAATGCTCAATGAGTCACAACATATGAAACACAACAGTACCAAAGGCGCCTATTAAAAAAAACAAAAAAACAATCGGGCGTGGAAGCTATGTGACCCGACTCAATCGTGAAAAGTTTTAATTGACCATATCAAAAGAGAATATCCGATTTAAAAAATTGACATTTGCGTCCTCGAATTAATTCGATGCTATTTTTGTTATTAATTAAAGAAATGAACGTTTAAAAAAAGCCTAACCGGAGGTGTGAGAGTGGGATCAAAGCAGGAAGGGGGAAGGAAAGGGGTAAAGATGTAGGCCTACTGTGTGGTTAGGGTCGTCAGCTGAATAATCCCGCTCTTTATATTCTGAGTGTTACTCGTGCTGGAACACGCACCAATTTAAAAAAAGAAAATGGGTATTTAGTTTCCTCTTTAAAGTTTTTCTTTTTCTGAATATAAAAATACTATTAAAAATGGAAATGTCCATTCTAAAGTATGTTTGACCCATGGTCATTCAAAGGATATCACATCTTACGGTCAACCAGGATTTTGGTCCCTCTGGTTACTACATAATATGCAGTGGTAGATTACGCTGGTCAACAAGGATTTAGCCACTAAGCAACCAATATGCTCACTTTATGTTTTCTGGTACGTTGATTTCAAATCTGAAAACCATTTTTTTCCTATCACGTCACATATTTTAATTATTGACAATGTTAGGTAAAAAAAAAAAAAAATCATTTTTATGCAATATTGAATACACATTTTGTTCAGCAAATTTCCGACTGTAAAATTAATATAGGAATGATGCAATAATTAAAATAGAGGTATGAAATGATACAATAACTACTGTTGGCCCGAGAAGCACTTTCTTTATATGCCATCAGGCTGATGCAGTTAAGGTGATATATTGCAATACCTTTATTGTTGCCCCGTTGCGGTAGAGGGATGTCAGCAGTCTAAGCTCTACTTCACTAATGTTGTTTACTCTTTGACAAGAGAACGAGCACCAGACCGAGAGGCTGTGTAAATCATCCTGACAATTTTTGTTATATATGTTTTACTCCACAAGATCAGCGCAAAAAAGCTGCTAAGTAAAGTGAAACTTGCATACAGACACTATTGTGAATGTAAAATTGGTGATCAAGACAAACCATGGGCACCTCATGTGGGTTGCATGACCTGCTATTCATTAGTATAGAAGTGGTTTAATGGCTAACGACAAAAAATGCCTGTTGCCGTACCGATGATCTAGCATGAACAAAAGGATCATCACAATGAGTTTTTGCATGAAGGAAATTGCAGGTTTCTCAAAGAAAAACAAGTCAAATATTGTATACCCAAAGTGCCGATCAGCATTGAAACCAGTGCCCCGTGATGAAGAGAACCCTATGCCTCTTAATCTGCAGGTTTCTTGATGATAGCGATAGTATTGATGATGAATGTTTCAGTAGTGTTGCGGATGATGGGGACGAATTTGAAGCAGAAATCTGTGAAAAAAATGCCTTATCATAGACCTTTCCTTGTCGGAAGAAAAGGCTGAGGTGCTCTCTCTCTCTCTCGCTCTCGTTAGGGCAATGGCACCGTTTACAAAAAGCTACCAGAATAACTGTGTCCATAGTCGCCACACAAATCTTACGTTCTATAATACGTCTTTCAACCTCCTAGTGGAGGTTGCCTCGTCACAAATCTTGCATCCTCTTTTCAAATGGAGTATGATGTTTGCTTCTATAATGACATTTAATATTGGTCTTATGTACGAGACTGGGCATGACCACGTCCCAAGTATATTGTTTAATATAATGTGATATTAAAAGGCAAGGAAAACTCCCCGAGAACTGGAAAACACAGCAACCATAATACCCCTACGAAAACCAGGGAAAGATCCTCAAGATGTTAACTCATATAGGCCCATATCATTAACATCACATTTCGGAAAAACGATGGAAACACTAATTAACAACAGACTCAAATATCATTTGGACGAAGAAAATTTGCACAGCAAATACCAGGCTGGCTTTAGATCAAATCGTAGTACAAAGGACCAACTGGTGAAACTGGAACATGAAGTCAAAAAAGGATTCATAAATAAAGAAATAACACTGGTAGTTTTCCTAAATCTCACCAAAGCATATGACATCAGCTAGAGGGAGGCGATAATCTATAAAACAAAGATGGGAGTAATGGGACCGATAACAAACTACCTAGAAGCATTTCTAACTGATCGAAAATTCCAGGCTAGGGTAAATAACTAACTATCCGAAACGTATACGAAAGAAAACGGAACACCACAAGGAGCAGTACTGTCACCTACGCTTTTTACAATTTTGATAAACGACTTGGAGCAAGAAATAAGTAAAGAGGCAGTCAGTCTTCCGCAATTCGCTGACGACTCAGCCCCGGGGGTAACAGACGGAAACACGAGGAGAGCTCAAATTGCAATGCAAAGAAACATAGACAGAATAACAAGTTAGATGGAAAATGGGGACTAAGAATAAACGCAGGAAAAAACAACAGCGGTGATATTTAGAGCACAGAGATCGAAAAAGCAACAGACCAGATTAATGATAGAAGAGGAACCGACAGAAATAGTAAGCAGAACCAAATTTTTGGGATTAACATTACATCAAAACCTGTGCTGGAAGACACACATAGATGAACGGGAGCAGCAATAAATAGTAATACACAGGCACTGGACGTGGTAACGGGAATAGCCCCCTTGGAACTTAAAAGAAAACAACTAGCATTAAACTACAGTTCCAAGGTATATTTAGACAAAGATCACCCAGCATATGAAGCAACTCACTTTCAGACCAGTAAAAGTCTCCCATACCATGAACCAGTAATGAGAAGCTGTAAAAAGGAACTTAAGAAAATGATGGAGGAAAAACCTAAATAGTATGAAAGTAATACACTATGGGAACTGCAGCCGATAGAAACAGATGTCAGCATAGCATTAAATATAAGTAAGAAAGAAACAATAGCAATAAAAACGGTTGCATCAGAGAAAATCGAAGAGAGAAGAAAACAATCAATTTTATATGTTTTACAGACGGTTCGAAAACAAAGGAAGGAAAAATAGGAATAGGAGTGTACTTCCCAGAATCCCAAACAGCGATAGAAAGAAGACTAAATGATAAGACATCTATGGCGGAAATAACAGCAATCAAAACAGCCATAGAGAATTTTACACAAACAGAGCATAAGAACTTAATAATAACAGACTCTATGGCCAGTATCAAAGGATTAGACAGCAGGAAGAAAACAGAAATGGAAGATATAAAAGAAGAAATACTAAAAGCTAATACAGAACTAAGGAAACAAGACAGAATATTAATAGTAGTATGGGTACCAGCACACGTAGGAATAAACGGAAATGAGATCGCGGATAGGCTAGCCGAAAACGGTACCCAAAAGGATAACATAGACATAAACGCGGGCCTCAGCGAAGGCGAAGTAAGAAGTAGTAACCACGTCCCAAATGAATGGAGGCTTTTTGTAGATTCAAGCAAGACAAGTTTAAAACTGAATTGTTAGACAATGGCAACGTTAAGCCTTCTGTGCCATTAGCGCATACAGTGGGTTTAAAGGAAACTTATGAATCAATGGACCTTCTTCTTAGAGTATGCCAGTACGCAAAACACAACTGAAACAAATTTGTGGTGACTTAAAAGTAATATCTTTACTTCTTGGATTGCAGATGGGATATACCAAACATTATTATATATGTGCTTCTTTGGAGATAATCACCCGCAGGAGGTTGAAAGACGAAACAAAACAGCATACATGTTTCTTCGGAATAGTCATGACGTTAGACAACAATGGCCAGAAAGGAGTGGCAATATAACTGGCAAGTACAATGTTTAGCATATGCCTCTAATAAATCCGCAGAAAGTGTTCCTGCCCTGGCTTCACACCTCTAGTAAATCCACAGAAAGTGTTCCTGCCCCGGCTTCACAGAAAATTGCTATTAATGAAGAAGCTATGGACAGAAGCTATGGTCAAAGCTATGGATAGAAATGGAGACGGCTTTCAGTAACTCAGGGAGAATTTTGGAGGCCATAAAAGTGAAGCAAAACTGAAAGAAGGTATTTTTGTGGGCCATGAAATTCGTGAAATTGTTGGCTGAAGACTCATTTAACGACAAACCAAATTCAGTTTTTACCTAGGAAAAAAAAACAATAACAATTAAAAAAAAAATAAAGGTGATTTTTTTTTTCAAAACCCGAATTTTCGTCACTATTTTTTTTTTTTTCTTTTTTTCTGGACCGATTTTCTAACCACATTTGGCATATATCATATATGCGTCCCATTCTGTTTGTCAGAAGCATAGGTAGTTGTTATGACCAAAAAAAATGGAGAAATATGAATGTTTACCACTGGCATTTTCAAAAAATTCTATATGTTATTTTTTAACTTCTTACCCTTCTTGAACAGGAAGCAGCTCGTGTGAGAAAAATGGTTTTCGCCTTCATATTGCTGACTGGCGACAATAGTAACAAAACACGGAGTAGAACTGGCAGGATCTTTATGATTTTTATCAATCTTACTATTTTCAATGAAATGTTTTTGATCAGGCGCTATATTTGGTCAATGAAGCAGATCGCCACTTTTGGAGTAGTTTCCGCATGTGTAGGTTTCCACGTTCGACGGCACTTGTTTTGAATAGAATCATCTCTGGACTGATTCCACTGTGGTTGAAGAATCAATCCACTATAGAAGATCTCCTACTGGATAAACAGATCAATAAACGCAGTCTTAATAGAAGAAGACAAGATTTCGGGACAAACCCAACGGGGTTTCCCGTCGGAAGTAAGCACACCAGGAAGTGAGGCGAACATGCGGCATTCGCAGTCTCTCGACTAGGCAAGATAAGATAAGATATCAAATGCTTTCAACACTGGAATTTGGCTGAAGTCATTTGACACATCAAGTTGGGTGGGAACAGGCTAATTTATGCTTATGTCATTTGCCGGTACTGTCAATTTCGCCTTTATTGTTTCAGTCTTACACTTTCGCTCGTAAATAATCCTGTAGCTCTAAACACGATTTGATCTTAAAGTCCATGGCCAGGATGGAATAATAATAATAATAATAATAATAACAATAATAATAATAATAGAAAGTATTTATATAGCGCCTATCCCCGTATTGTACAGGCTGCGATTTCATAAAATACTGATAACTTACCGGCAGTCAAGTACATCAACACAATCACAATGAAAGCTAAGCGCTATTGTTTACATGATTTGCCTCATTTCCGGTCTGAGCCCAAAGTCATTTGTTTTGGCCGGAAGTGTGTCAGTCTCTTTCGTACTGGTATGGTTTCCGCATGTATAGGTTTCCACGTTCGACGGCACTATTCACTACTGTTATTGTTTGGAAAGTGTCTTGTTCAATTGGCTATGAGTCTATCATTCATAGAGAAGAGTTTTCATCATAAATTTCCTACCCACCGTAACAGGGTCAAGCCAAGAAGTGAGACAAACTTCTTGGGTCGATGGAATTTCCCAAAATATTGGCAAACTCAGTTGCTGTTGAGTGACAAAACATTTTGTTCGAGCACGGATGCTACTCATGATCACTGAAAATTTGTGCGCCCATACATGTGTATGTTTGAAAAAAAAAAGGGGGCGGGGGGCGTAGAGCAGATGACTGTGTGGAAAGGGGGGGGGGGGTGTATTGTTCTATTTTTCCCCCCTTTTGTCTCTGTCTATGTATTCGTTTTCCTTATGGAATGTGTGAGTGTGCTCTTTTATTTGTTCTTTTTTTTTCTTGTATTGGTTTTGTTTTTGCTTGTCAGTTTTTTGTTTCTTCATCTAAGTTGACTTATGTACTTCGTTCTACATTCGAACTGCATCCTAAGTTCCAGCTGTGATGAAAAAAAATGAGGGCAAATATATTCCTGTAGGTATCTCAGTATAACAAAGATTAATGTAGAACTTCTATAATTTCAGTGGCATTATTTATATGGGCCACTCCATTCTGTCTCGAAGTCTCCCCCCATCCCTTCCCTCCATCTTTTCTCTCTCTGTCTCTCTCTCTCTCTCTCTCTTTAACTATTTGATGTGATGTCTCCTATCTTGCGGTTGTCATGACGATGCGGGTAGAGCGTGGCCTACTGGAGGAAAGCTCGCTTCCCGCCATTCATACTGCTCTTCACAGCCAGTTTTCAAGCCCGCACCAGTTTGCATGCACAAGGGGCTTGGATTGCTTCCGACATAAAATGGGTGGGACCTTTTCAAGGATTGTTTAGGACAACGCCTCCACGATCCCAGGCTATGGGAATTCGCGGGTGAGCAATTCTGATGGTATTTACAGCTTCCCGGTTGGCAATGAAATCAATTAAAATAGCTGTCTGGAGAGCATGGGCCCGTTAGATGTGTCCTCTAGTGGGTCTTGGTGTTTCCTGGGTGACGTGAAAAATTACACGACGCCAAGTCTGTGGGTATTAGGGCAGGAAATGAAGTAATTTATTCCCAAGCTGACAGAGTAATAAGGTCTGATTAATAGTCTGATTCACTAATTAACCTTGAGAAATTTAAGAAAGAGTGTGGGTAACATATTGCAGTAAAGTTGACAGATGATAATTGTACTTCTCAGTTGAAATAAGAAAGTGCGATACATGTAACATGTAAATATATAAGTACTGTTTATTCAATCTGTTTGCTAAATATAATCATTTTTATATTACATATTACATATCATTACATATAGCTTATTCCTCGCTGTACAATGGTTAAGAATTTCCCTACTCATCATCATATAATGAATAGGATGTTCTTGATGTGTCATCATGAAGGATATTTGATGATGGTAAATGCCACTTTGACAAGGAAATGCTAGAATCACCGATCAAGAAAGATTTTGGTCCGCGGGATTGGGAAAGGGGGGGGGGGGGGGGGACTAAAATCTTGCTCAGACAAAAC
>JBCEWB010000001.1:7407682-7428004 GCA_039654565.1 Peronia peronii
ATGTATGTATGTATGTATGTATGTATGTATGTATGTATGTATGTATG
The DNA here is from genome assembly GCA_039654565.1 of Peronia peronii. Taxonomy (NCBI): domain Eukaryota; kingdom Metazoa; phylum Mollusca; class Gastropoda; order Systellommatophora; family Onchidiidae; genus Peronia; species Peronia peronii. The sequence continues at coordinate 7,407,730 of JBCEWB010000001.1, forward strand.
TATGTATGTATGTATGTATGTATGTGTGTGCATGTGTATGTGCATGTATCTGTGTGTTATGGATATATAGGTATGGAGGCATATACGTATGCATATGGAAAGTGTCAATGTTGTTTTTTTTTTGCTTGTGCTGTATGGTCTTCATAATCATATATTTCTTCTTTGAATTTTTTTTTTACTGGTCAAAATGTATTTCCTTATGGATAAATAAAGTATTCATATTCGCACAATGGATTAAGAGGCTGTGTCAATCATCCTGACAATTTTTTATATGGAAAATTCACTGTACAAGGTCAACGCAAAAAGCTAACTAGTAAAGTGGAACCTGCATACAGACATTATTTTAGATCTAATATTAGTGATCAAGACACACCATGGGCACCTCATGTGGGTTGCGTGACCTGCTATTCTGGAACATTGAAGTGGTTTAATGGCCAATGACAGAAAATGCCTTTTGCTGTAATACTCATGATCTGGCGTGAACAAACAGATCATCACACTGACTGTTACTTTTGCGTGACGAACACTGTAGGTTTCTCAAAGAAAAACAAGTCAAATATTATATACTCAAACTGCCCATCAGTATTAAAACCAGCACCTCATGACGAAGAGAATCCTGTGCCTGTTCCATCTGCACACCTGCTTGATGATAGCAATAGTACTGATGATGACTCGCCAATGAATTTGAAGCAGAAATTGGTGAAAAGATGCTGCACTTGATTAATCAAGAAGAGCTTAATGACTTACAGACATTTTCTTGTCCAAAGAAAAGGTTGAGAGGCTCTCCTCTGGGTTACAGTAATGGAATCTTCTAGAAAAAGATATCAGAATAGCAGCTGTACATGTACATGTATTTCGTAGTCTCCACACAAATTTTGCATTCTACTTTTAAATAGAGACTGTTTGCTTCTGCAATAATATTAATGGTCTTATGCACGGGTTTTGGAAATGATCATGTCCCAAATGAATGGAGGCTTTTTATAGATTCAAGCAGGGCAAGTTTAAAAGTTGTACTGTTACACAATGTCAACGTTAAGCCTTCTGGGCCATTGGCACATGCAGTGGGTTTAAAGGAAACTTATGAATCAATAGACCTTCTTCTTAGAGTGTACCAGTACGCTAAACACAACTGGAACATTTGTGGTGATCTCAAAGTAATACTTACTTCTTGGACTGCAGATGGGATATACCAAATGTGTATTTCTTGTGCCTTTGGAATAGTTGTGATGATGCCAGTCATTAAAGAGCAATGGCCAGAAAGGAGTGATAATGTAATTGGCAAGTACAATGTTCAGCATATGCCTCTAGTTAATCCATAGAAAGTGTTCCTGCTCCTGCTTGCGATAAAACTGGGATTAATGAAGAACTTTGTCAAAGCTATGGATAGAAATGGAGATAGCTTTCAGAACCTCAGGGAGAAATTTGAAGAGACAAAAGTGAAACAAAACTGAGAGCATGTATTTTTGCTGGCTCTGAAATTTGTGAATTGTTGGCTGATGATTTGTTTAAGGACAAACTAAATCCACTTGAACATGCAGCCTGGGAAGCATTCCGTTTGGTTGTGGAAAAATTTATAGGAAATTACAGAACAGATAGCTGTTTTTGGTGGAAAACCTGCCATGCTGAAAACAAACTGTCGGTTGGGAGCTCAGATGTCTCTTAAAATGCACTTCTGCACTCACATTTTTTTTCCTTCCAGTCTTGGAGATGTCAGTGATGAGCATGGTGAAAGGTTTCACAAGGTGTAAAGGTGATGGAAAGCAGATATCAAGGCAAGTTAACTCGAATATGATGGGGCAATACAGTTGGTTTCTTCAACATGAAACCGATACTCCACTTAAGTGAAAGTTTATTTAGGTGAATGCACCTGCACAAGTGTAGCCAATGTAAATAATGGAAATTAAAAGTAAACATGAACAATACTACTATAATCGGCATGGATAGTGAAATTCTCATGCTGTTGATACAAGGCAGTAAATTTTTGCATCCCAAACTAGACTGCTGAGGCTATTAGATCCTCTGACAACAGCGGCAGTGTTATAGCAGATAATGACACATGATAACTATATTATAGTCGTGCTTGTAATTATTTTTTTTTATTACACAGTAATCACAGCCATACTAAATTATGGCAAAGGACATTATGGTGAATGGCCGTTGGTGGTTATTACAACAATAACTGTTATCTGAGTTATACTAGTGATGAGAATATTTTAACCAACTCAGATTCTAACAGCCTTCCTCCTTCAGGACACGAGATGGACTGCGAGAATATGCACCTGAAGAACTAGGCAGTCTACAATCAAAAGCAGCATCTCATGGCCATTCGAGAAGAAGACTGTCGGTGGTTAGCAGAAGAGATCCGGCAGAGAGTCATAGAGATATGGAGGCCATAAGAAAGTGAAGCGTGAAAAACGTCACCAAAGCCTTGCCAAGCTGCCTGAAGATGCAAATTCGAAGTTGAGACTGAGCTCAAGAGTCCAGCCGAAGCAGTCACAACCAAGGTCTCCTTCCACGACCAACGTAAACATCAAAATGTGACCGACCGTGGTCATGGTACATGTAGTAGAAAATATAGTGGCGGACCCACCAGCGCTAGCAGATGCATCCATTGAGCTAACTTAAACTTGAAGAAACACGTTCAATCTGAGCCATATTACGTGTACAGATTTTTATTAATAAATGATGGTGATGTCTCCACCATCAATTTCATTGGAACCTGTTAATAAACATCCACCATGCCATTATCACTTTCATCGGCCAGTTCTTGTGCTTTGGGAGGTACATGTATTTAATTTCGCCATACAGCCTCCTCTGTGAAAAGTATTTTGAGGCTGAATAGCCAGACAATTCTGTGGAGAGTACCTCTGCTGGGCAAAAAAATTACTCTGTACATCTGTATGTGTGTGAATGCCTTTCTATGTTGTTCTTTTCATGAGCTCGAGACAAATACACATCCATGTACCAGTATTACCACCAGGTCCATACATATATCCCTATCCATGAAGTCTCAATACCGCTGGGCTACCGAAAATACGACTTTGTCATCTTCTGAAGAATAGGGCTGTTTTGGGCTAGCTCTGTCACATACCTTTGCCAGACATTACAGGGCGATGAACATGCACAGTAAAGTGAGAAAGAAAATCATATTTGCACTCATTGCTTGAAACGTACACTGTACATCGAGAAAATTTTTGAAAGAACATGTGCAAGGATAATGTTTTCTTCTTATCTTGGTGATTTTATCAGATTTTTGTGTGTGTGTGTGTGTGTGTGTACAATCTTTGAAACGACAAGAGGAAAAATGTTTTTTTCTTTCTTTATACTGCATGTTCAACACCCCTATTCTGGCAAAGAGAAGTAATAGGGCTGGTCAAAAATGATATCCATTGCCCATGCCTCCCCTCATGTTTCTTTCAGGGCTATACTACAGCATTGAAAGGATACATTTTACATACCCACAACGAATCATAAGATTCAAACTGAAAAAGAAAAAGAGATAGATAACTCGCTACAGTGGAATAAATAACTTACTATTAATGAATCTGGTAGCGATTTTAGCTTTTTATGATGTTTTTGCATGATTTTTGTTTTGTTTTGTTTGCTCAATTTTGTGAACCTTAAAAGTTAAAGAAAAAAAAATAAGAAGGATAGAGAACATCATATACATGCTACTGTCTACGGAGCACACCAAACAAGATTCGACAGTCACCTAGAATGGTGTGAATAGTAAATGTATTTATACGCGACAGGTGAGGAAAAATTATTCTGGACAGCTCTGTCTGACATATGTAGTTGAAATCCAGCCAAAGAAACTGAGACATCACAATATATGTGATTTTAATATTTGTCTTTATGAAAACTTCCAGCTATGCTGAAAAATTGAATTAGCAAACAAAACAAAACGCAAACAAAAGGGAGCCACAGAGGAAGGGGAGATAAATTGACAAATTCATGTGTGCCTTTATTTCATCAGTTTTTGGCAAAAACAATTTAACATTCATAAAAAATTGTAATAATAATAATACTGTTAGGCATCAGCTAACACTCACTGTGCTTCAGTAGTTGGATCTGTCATGACAGATGACAGCTACATAATGAGGTCTATACTATAGTAGATCATTTAAAGGGGAATCTTAGGATGATATTGTTTAAAGATAACAACCGTAAATTGAACACACACACATGCATGCCAGCTGACATATAAGTAATCATCAATATAACGAAATGAAATATTACAAATCACAGAAAAACATGCTTGTGCAACAGAAACACATACATCATGTAGAAAGGAAGAAGCAGATTGTCTAATGATCCATGTCAATACACAACTACATGTACTAATTTTAAGCACTGTGCGTTTTCAATATGCAAACAATCAAATATTTTTGACAGCTGTTTCTCATCATTCCTCCTCGTTTTTATGTATACGATGAGTAAAAAGATTGTCCTTGACTATGGCAACCATTTCAGGATGGCTAACTCTGTAAATCACAACAGTACCATGATGTAATGTTATGCAAGATCAAGCATGAAATCATAAAGCTCTCTCTATGTGCACATATTACAACATAAAATTTGAAGCAGTGATAATTCACAGAGAAATGACCAGATAAAAATAAACATTTAATCCCAAGACAAAAGTAGCTTTCTGACACTGCAGATAGTCTGGGCTCATGAAAATAAAGTAACGTCAGTATGAACTGACATAGAACAATAAAACAATGGCAATATATTTTTCTGTATAAAAGAGGGTGCATATAGACAAGGCAAAGTAAGCATTTACATGTACATATATGTCTTGCGGCCAGTCAGAATGACTGGGAATTGTTTTTGACCAGCCTTGTTATTTCCCTTTGCCAGGCACAATGATATTGAACAAACAGCATAGAGGGGGAATAAATAACTTTTGCACTTTTGTTTAAAATGTACATTCTGAATAAAAGGAAACTGTGTTCTTTATATTGTAATAATTTTAGACAAAAAAATTTTGATCAGTTTTTCTAATGACAAGAAAGAAAAGTGAATTTTTCTTCTTCACACTGTTTCTTCATCAACCCTTGTGTCTGGTAAAGGGAAGCAATAGTGCTGGTCAATAACAACCCCCATTACAAGTCACTGGACTTGATAGAGAAATCAGAGGCTAAAATATGGTGATGGCAATCTGATAGCGATGTTTTGTAATTCCTGAAATTCTTTCATCTCTGAAAAGGAAAATATTACTGTATGGGTGAATTATATGTACATGTATATCAGAATGGTGAGGTGAAAATATAGATTTATGTGCTAAACTTTATTTTTGTGTATTTTTCCTCTGACTTGAGCTGGTGTTGAGACACGTGGTGTCTCTTCAATTCACAATATTCCTGGATACAGTCAAGCTAGTGCAAACTTTTTTTTACCACATGAAAATGAATGAATTGAGATTTTACGTGATAATAATACCTCAGTTTTCAGAAAATCGACTTGTGACCCATTTTGACTGACTGCAAGACATATACCAGTAACTCATTTTCAGAATGCTCTTCCTAGAAAGAGCACTTTGAATTGACAAATTTAATACTGTTCTGGAATGACAATCACTTTTCAGTCAGAAAAGGCATAGAAAATCAATAAAAATTTATACAGAAAAGAGCACAAGACTTATACGAAAGAAAAGTAAATGGAAAATTAAAAACACTCATTAAGGAAATCAATGAACAGACGCTAAGGTAAGTTCTTTTGTTACTTTTGTGCCACAAGTTTTAATCTTAGAAAGTGGAAGAAAATATTTCCACAATAATTCCATTAGAATATTAGATGTACAAAGTCTTGCTATTGTTATGAAAAACTATGTCATTAAATGACTAGAGGACTAGATACATGTACTTACAAATACCAAAAACTTAATACAGTGTTATACTGTTACATCAGTGTGTTCTGATAATGCTAATTCACAGGTAGTTTTCTGATTATCATAAAGCAGAGCCATTCTATATTCATTGTATATTCATTTCTAGACTTATACAATACTCTAGGTTAGCAAAAATAAATATGCATGTGTTTAATACTGGTGCAAGATAAAATCTGAACATGCATGTAATACTGAAAATTCAGTGCTTAAAAGAAAAAGGCACTTAATATCAACAGGTTTGAGTGAAAACACAAAAAATATCATTGTAATACTGAAATCATAAGACATTTTTGAAGAAATACATGTTATTGATATTGGAAGCCTGTTTTTAGACAAGGATTTAAGTCAGTGCTGATGGTCAAATAGAGAAACAATGCAACATTAAGAAAAAAAAAAAGAAATTGTTTAAATAAATTGTAAGAAAAAAAAAGCAAACATATGTATATATGTATATGTATACAATGACTTCAAAACATTCTAAATCCTATATAAATATTGACTGAAAAATTTGTCTCTAAACAAAGAAGACAATTTAGAGAAGTGGAAGATCAACAGAGTGTATCATAAAAGATTATGTGTAAAATATTTTTCAAAATATAATATATCCATTTGTTTTTTAGTTGTGGTGAAAAGTAAGACCAACAAAGGGTATTCAAGAAAGACAAAAATTATTTGTCTTAAAAATATAATACTGATATAAATGTAGGTAATGATTATAACAATGCTCAAATTACATGTAGTTCTATTTCCATACTTACACTGGTAAATAACAATGCAGTATTCTTTTATTCTTCATCGATCAATTCATTTATTTTTATAAGTTGAGACTCCTATGCAAACGACTCTATTTTGATCACCACTGGATGTTAGACATTTTTTAATAAAAGACTTTATGCTAATGTTACCTTCCAAAAGTTCTTTCTTCCATGTAAAAAAAAAAAATTATGAAATGAACAGATAAAAATAAGGACTGTTGCAAATAAATGAAATGCATATTTAGTTGCAGAAAACACAGTACATGTATTATCATTAGCTTCAGCTTCTGTACATCAGTTTGTAATGTTTGACAAATATCATTCAGCTTAAAAGACAATCAGGCCCTGGTATCATTTTCTATTCATGCTTTCTTTTTTTTTTTAATCCATTCTCCTATGGTGTGCTTTATATGTAAGTATTTTTAGCACAAATATGCAAGACATTTAAGCTACCAATAAGTTTCATTTTCATATTTATTTAGTGACAAGACCTTCTTCAAAAACTCTCTCTATCATGTGATGTAAAGAGTGTCTTTTCAGTTTACTGCGCTGAATACATTTTCAATAATGTAGTGGTGATACCTATAAAAAAATGAACCATTTATGGGAAAAACGTATTACATAACTGCTCTACTCATTACTACGCATGACCACAGCTGCAGTGCATCATATACTTGGGAACATAAATTCAGTTCAGATCAACAATGGTGGCTTATTTCTTGACAACTCCTGCTCCAAATTTCTCTACCCATGCTTTCCTCCAGCGCTGTTCAATAACATTGAACTCGCCCCAGACACCTGTGAAAAACATAATTCAAATTCACAGTAACCAAACAGTTTCTTTCTAAATGTATACATAATACATGTACAGTATATGGATATAAATTACACCTGTACACATGAAATAATGTTTGATAATATTTTCAGGGTGACTACAGATAGAGTAATACAACACAAAGGCAAGGCTGGTTATATTGATGAAATATTATGAATAACAGAGAACTGCAAGCCAAGTAGAGGGACATGAAAATTAAAACAAATAATGACATGGATGCAATAAAAGACTCTTGATTTACAGGGAGAAATATGACTTTCTTATATTCCACTATTTCATAGTAAAAGAAAGAGGTTCATTCAATTCTTTCTCTTCTGATATAATATTTTCTTAAACTGGCATCCTGATATTCTATGATGAATACAACAAAAATTTCAAAAAAAAAAAAAAAGGAAGAAACACACCAACATTCTATGCGTTCTAAAGGACAACATGTATCCCATTGACATAAGCTATTTCTTCATTATCCAGCTCAAAAACTCACTCAGCCAATCACGTTTCATTTTGTAAATCTGCTTGTCAAGCTCTTTACGGTTGTTCCAAACAGCCATATTGTGGTTATCATGATACTCGCTGATAGTATCATTCTTGCTGTAGCCAGGCATGGTGGAAACTCTCAGGAAACGAGAAAGCTCTGTGTAATCATCTGTTGGAGGAACATAGGCTGGAACTTCCAACATACAAAGAGGACGAGCTGGTGGTCGCATTGTTTTCTCTCCTCCTTGTGCCATCTGTGTACATTATAATGTGCCCACTATGACTATCATAATATAACCAAGTAGGTAGATAAAATGCCAGAATAATTTGTGTAAGTTCACTTCAGAATCTTTGTTAAAATTCCTACTGCTGAAGACTAAGGGTGCTTCATTCTTATGTGCGATGTATAGTTGCGTCGCCCCCCAAAAATGGCACTCCAATAAAGTAAGATTTGTATGAGACCATCTCCTTATGAGCAGTGCAATGTTGTGCCATGCATAAGGAGATGGTCTCATACAAATCTTAGCTGATTGATTTTGGAGCGCCATTTTTTCAGGCGACGCAACTATGTGTTGCGTACAAGGAGAAGTTGTTTAAGGCTTTCTGGGCAGATATTCAGGAATAATGTTAACAAGACATTAACAAACAATGTATCAAACTGCATACTATAAATGATATGGAATATAACATAAATTATAAACCTGACATAATATTACCAAATAAATTAAAATGTCTTAAGTAAAAATTGATGATAAAAAAATCATAAGCCGACATGCAAACATCAAATGATTTTGATTTCCTTTTGCAAAAAATCTCGGTTTCTGAAGAGCACATGCAGCTGCACTGTTGCAAGCTTCAAATTCTAAATCCAACTGATGGAATCCGCTGGCTCCATTAATTTTTTAAATTCCATTTTTAAAGTGAAGAATGTCACAAAGAAGTCTTTTTTTTGGATTCACTGATGTTAAGTATCAACAAGTTTATTAAAACAATAGCCACCCAAAATATATCATGTATTATATGTACTGGTACATGTATATGATTCACATTTTGCTCTCTCACCTCTCAGTGAATTGACCCTTCCTCTTCCAAAACAAAGAGCGCATATTAATATGCCATCAATAAATTTCACCAACTTCCTCTTGACAACTTCTGGATCTCAGTCTTATTTATTTTTTATTTAAGGCTTAAAACAACTGATTATTTATCATCATCGATAATATCGTGTTCATACAGATAATAAGTTGACTTAACCTTAAATTAAAACAAAATCAAATAAAATGTCCTCACAAAACATGTATATATCCCTAAACTCTGGCAAAACCAAGCTAGAGTATAGGTTCTGTGAACAAAATATTGAAACGTTATAAACAAACTTCAGTTTTCCCCAGTGCGTTAAAAGTAAACAAACAAATCAAGAAACACTAACACAACAAAGTAAAGTAATTGTTTAATTCACAAATTAAAGATACCTTTAGTTCTTTTAAACTAATAGGCGGACAGGCAAGACCATCTTTCTCCTGTAGATCAGAATCCTTTTTATATAATGATTCTCTGTTGTTTATTTCATCTTGCAATGGTTCTTTCATTCCCCAAATCTTGCGCTCACTGGCCAAGAACTCCCCTCTTTCCTTTTTCCTGTTTTCTTTTATTGCTTTTTCAATACACTGCCTGTGAATCTCTGCTTCCTTTTCCACAGCTGATCGACCATGCATAACTTCATGACGAACACAATTTGAACACTGCGCATTTAAACAAAATCCTGGGGCAGCACCTCCTGGACAATGAAGTCTTTTAGGTGGACACAGAGCTTTCTCTGTTCTGGGAACACATTTTCTGTGTGTGCTCAGTGCCATTGTGGACACTAATATTGGCCTTAAATCTAATATGGGAGCAAGACAATAAAGAAGATATAATTTGGAGTATAGTAGAATTTTAAAGATTTTTAATAATATTATGATTTAATATCCATATATTTATTGTATAAATAAATGATGCCAATTTCCTCCCAAACATACATGGGATTTTACTTTTTAACATTGACTACTCATAAAAGTTCAATGCATGGAAAGTTTTTGTTGATTTTGTATATCCTACTTACATTTGAGTTCCCATCCATCACTGTTATTTAACCAAGATACGGTGAAACCAATGACTTAGCTTCCATTAGGTTTGTTCTTTTTATTCTATTGTTGTCTCTAAAAACATTAGCCGAAACAAAGTGGACTAATAAAAGACTGTACTAGATCTAATTACTTAAGACATCAGACAAAAATGTACAGTATAATCCATGTATTGACATCACTTATGCCCACATTCTTCTTATATTGACATTCTTTTTATATCGTCATACTTTTTTGGTCCCAAATTTTTTGTTCTACATTGTATTAATAATTAATAAAATCCCCTATATCACCATGAATTTGCCATCATTCCTCTTGTATTGACACATCTATTAGTTTTTTCCCTCATGTTCTTAGTTAATAACATAAAATCGTGTTCCGGCTGACAAAAGTTCATTACATAGATAAGCAAAGGTGATTACTTATCTTTTATGCCTTTCACTTGTCTGTGAGAGCTGATGCTACACTGCTGCGTGGCACGCAGGCTTTGATAGGAACAACTGGATCGCTTAACTGACTATTACCAATGCTGACTATAACTGGATTGATGGATGCATAGTGTGCTGTTCTTGCTCCGCAGTTAGCATGCAAGTGATTTTGCAGAAATATTTTTCACTGTGCTGGAATTTTAATCAAGGCAGCACATTGCTCTACTCATATATTGTTACCGTAGTACACTGACATATGAACTTGGGAAAATATAGACAAAGAAGATAAAGACTCTGACCATCCATGTAAAACTTCAGTTCTTATAGCCAGTGTTGACAAAAAAAGAAATCTTTGTAAAGAACTGTTGCAAATTATGGCTTTTTTTTTTTTTACAACACCCTTTCCCTTGCCCAAGTTATCCTCATCTCATGATCTCTTGTATCAGCTTTCTGTTACACCGACATTATTTTAATAGTCCTTAACCCAAGAACTGCGAACCACGTATTTAAACAACAGGTAAAGTGAATCCCTGCATGCAACGCCGGTGTTTATTCGTGGGGCTCCTCGTTGTGCTGTGATGCTTCTCACCATGTCACTTAAACTTGGGGTTTATCGGCTTCAGTTTTGTTAAATTATCGCCATAATATGTATGCGCAGCTCAATAGACACTCCTTCACAAGATAAAGGAAACTTTACTTAATAGAACAGTGAGAAATTCCATGCCCAAAGATGAAATCCTCTTGAACGGAAGAGAACAACAGAAATCAAGTCCTCTCAAGTAGTCCGAAACTACAATCAAAAGAAACTATATGATGATGCAAGAGAATATCAAATACATGCAGTCTCTTTGTTTATACCATACTGAATAATAACGCAGACTCCCCTGACCACTTGACCAACTCAACAAGTTTCGCATTGACCAGCGATCAAGCTGTTAAGAGTACAAGTGAGCTATAACTGCTATGAATGAAACCTAAGGTAGCCTATATATCTATTAGTTTATATATCAGATAGCTCTCTTGTGCTCTCACTCTGTTCCATCATTAGATTACTTTACATATTTCTTTGTAGTTACTGCTGCCCCATCAACGTCAGCCAGTCTGATCTAATAAGAATAATGTAAGTCCACATGGTCACAGGGATGATACCTTGCAGTTCACACTGAGATTCTATAGCGTAAACGTAAATACACCCCTATGTTAAGTGGTTTCGTCCAAGCAGTTATATCAGGTTATGAGCAAATCTGTAATGGGAATGATCTGTGGGACAAGGGGTGACAAAATTGGCACCCATATGAGATTGACATGTCTTTGTAAATACAATCCCTTCTCCTACTATTGGCTCATTGCAGATTTTATTACATGTGAAGAAAGGGTGGAGTTAGGGGAGGGATTAGAGAAAGACATTGATCAGCAAGGTGGTCAATCTGGGCCTGCATTGTGTCACTCCAAAGCCAAGGCAGAGTCTCTATAGTCAGAACAAACACCCTGAGGCTAAGTACTATCACCGAGATCCAGACTGACAAGCCCAGCAAGGTGCGCTGCAGGGCATTGTAGCCCTTAGGCTGGATTGCAGTTCTAGAGTTAAGATGTTGATATAATAGGATTGCACTGTAATTGATGTTTAAAAAAAAGGGAAGACCCCATGAGAATGAACATGAATAATGGAAGATTTATTTCTTTTCTGTGAAAATAAGCTCAATGAAGGTATTGATCTGTATGAAGGAAAGTAGCAAATGGAAGCATGGAATTATAAAACAACTTTCATGTTTGAGTCATACTGGCATAATATTTGTCAAAATATTGGAGCAGTACAGAGATACATTGGTCCTGAGTGAGGCACAGATGGGATTCAGGAAAAAGGTGCAGTGATGCAATGTCTGCCATGAGATTGAGAGTGCTAACGGGTTTGTAAAACTGAATCACAAGAAAGAACTGAGTCTTGCTTTAATCAACTGATGTAGTGAATGAAGACAAACTATGGCAAAGGAGTAGAAAATGCATGAACCAAAGTCAGCATATAAACAACATTCAAGTCACTTACACAAACTTAATAGGTGTAATTATAAGGGGCTTGGGGGATTCTTGGCAGAATGGTAAGGCACTCCCCAATCAGTGAAGTCAAGGAAGTAACTGGTGTGATCAGTGCTTAGACGAGTGACTACTTGGGCACATCACATTATGTGAACTGCTCAGGTAGATGGGACCCATGAGTCTTGGTTGACAACCAATCTTGGAAGAGGAAACCTCCAAAATTAGCCCAGCCTGGAGAGTGATGGGCTCCTGCAGATTCAACTGCCAAGGCAACTGCATGACAATTTTTCTGGCAGAGTTAAGGACTGATGATGGCTAATAAGTGTGGTATAAACAACAGAGTGGTAAATGATCTTATTTCGAAAGAGACAAGGATCCTGCCAACGCCTTCATATCTCATGCATACTAACAAGCTGAAGCACTGCTAGGCAGACCCTAACTAAGATTGGAATGCACAGGAAAGAAACTGAGATGCGGGCCCAGATCTACTGAAAGAGATGCTGGAACAAAGATCTTATATGGACCAGTTGTTAGTGAAATAAAAATGGCAAGCTTGTTTTGATATCGAGTTGAGAGGAGGCCTGTGATCCACAATTATCAAAACCCTGAAAAGGCTGAAATCCAATGATTATGATGATTCATGAAAGTACAGGATATGGTGAGAGAAACCAAACCAAACCCAGAGGCCATGGATGAATTCCTGTTCCACAGAGGAGTGATATCTCGTACATGAGAAACAAGACCCTTTCCTATATCACCAGAGTGAACTCTATTGTGGATAGCAGGCCTAATGGCCTATAAATTGTTTAACAGCTTGACAGTAACAGTGATAGCATGTAGGATATCGGGTAACTTCAAGATCAACAACATCAGTCCAAATAAGTGCGTGAGTCCTAACAGTCCAGAGGTATCTCCACCTGTGATGGAAACCGGAGTAAAGAAATTGCAACGCTTATCAATCAAACGGCTAACAACAATGGCCTTCAAAGCATATGAAGCCTACTAGATCTACAAGTTTATTGCTTACATGATGGACTGTTGTAAGGAGTAGGCCTACCGAAATATAATCTGTCACTCAAGGTAAGAAAATACTTAAATAAGGAGAGGGAAAAAAAAAAGGAATAAAACACAACACACTGTGCGTACTTCTTGAGACGGTGTTGCAGCTGCTACGTTGGTACCCGATGCCATGATCGCCACTTTTGTCGGAAGTTTACTGTATCTTAGCAATGTTTGACCTTTCGATTTCATAGACGATTTCCTGTTCCTGAGAGTGAAAGGTCACACTTCAACAACTATGACGTACAGCGCATCTCGTTGATAACTTTCATACTCAACCAGCTGAGGAGAAAGCCATACCACCGTTCGAGTTTGACAGCATTCACAGCCAGTTAAGGTACAAGAGATCCGTGTTCGTTCTGACATATCTAGAGTCTAGATTTATACGCATATAGAATTTCATGTGCGAATTTCATAAACACAGCATTTGTAAACTCAGAAAAGTAGTGTGACCACACCGATCATTACATAATACATTGTTCACGGTCCTTGTGAAGAGTGTAATGACTTGGCATTATGCAGAGATAGTCAATTGATCTAATCTATGTGTGTTTCTTGTAATTTATGAACTTAGATTTTAGTTTGAAATGACATAATTTAGTAGTCTGTCAAACATTTCATCACCATTATCTTACGTAAGATAGTAAAAAGGTCCACAGAGAGTCAAAATCAGTCATTAGATAGATCTAGATCTAGACTCTAGATCTAGATCTTGTTTATTAAAATGTGCATCTAATTATCTGGTGTAGTCTAGAAAATGGGGTATTGGACTTACCATACTTTTTTTTTTACCTCTGTCTAGCTACAGTTAATCTGCATTTAATGTGGTTTACCTTACCATGATACATATGTCTCGCAGCCAGTCAAAATGAGGAGTATGTCGATTTTTCACTATATGGGGTTTTCGGTATCATGTGAAAGCTTATTTCATACCCTTTCAGGTGGTCAAAAAAGTTCTGAGCCAGCATTATTCTAGCCAGAGATATTGCAGTTTAAAGAGACACGGAGGGACCCCTCAGCAATGACCGAAATTCCGAGAAAATCAAGTTGAAATGAACGGTCGAACACATAAATCTACAAACCTACCTCACAAAAACCCGATTTTAATAAAGTAATATTACACATCGAGGGTAAGACCGATACTGTCTTGTTCAGAAATGAATGCACTTTCGATTTCTCAAAAAAAAAAAATTCGATGTCTGACCCCCCCGCATCATATTCAAACCCCGACTTACGCCCAGCGACTTACGTCTCGTTTCGACTGACCGCGAGACATATACTAGCCTCTTACCTTTAGGGAGCCACTTGGGATGTGTGCATACATTACATGATCAGTTTTCATTGTTCATAAATGGTCATTCACTGTGATAAAGATTAGATGGAATAGGCATTAAGTGTCACAAACATGACCAAAAAATGGTTGCAATTTGATACTGTACTTCAGTGCCCAGATAAGATTATCAAGATGTGCATGTAGGCTACTCTCTAAAAGGGTTATTAAGAAAATGCTTAAAACAAAACTTCTGTTATTAAGAAAGAGTCTTTGGGAACATTTTTTTGCTATACCATGTAATTTGTCATGCTTACTATGAAATAAAACTATGGGCTGATATGATAACTACCCTTATATATAATTTATAACAAACGGTTTTCGTTTCCTGATCGCATTTTTCTTTCATATTAAGCATAATCAAGACAAAGCTCAATTACTGGACCAGTTTCTTGCGACAAAGAAATCGTCCATGAGCGTGTCAAGTACTGGCCCCTACAATGTGCTGTACTGCCCAGCAGTTAGACACAACAAGAATAGTAAGGCCTGAAGCACAAGCGTGTAGAAATCATGCACCCTCCATCCCCCATTTCACACCTCACTCATTGCTCGCGCCCCAGTCGACCACTGTGATGTACCATGAGAGGGTGTCACCTGTTATGTGGATGTATGAGGCGATTATGATTTTGTCATTATTTATAGCTGCACAGCCACGGTATCAGAAGATGGATTGGCCTTTGTCTTTTCAGTCATACACTGTACACACATTCATTTGCAGGCATTTTCTTCCTCTTATTTTTTATGACAATGAATGTGTACTACTAGTCCCATGGGTTCCTTATTTCAATTTAGCCTCTTCGGATATAACAAAATAACGATAGAACGAAATGATTTCCATTCCCTGCAAATTTCGTTTTAACCATTTTAGAGTTTATTTGTCAAGTCAGAGTTTGGACATAGCTATTATCCATCAGAATCCAGTGGTAATGTATTAATGATGAACTTCTTGCAGCATCTCACTTGGTCCACAGATGGCTTCTGCCCGCTATTTTGCAAGAAGACTTGCTGCCAGTACGGCAATTTTAAGAAGCCTGGCTCGAGGAGGTGGTTTGATTTGCAGAACAGTATTGTCACAACCAGTCGCTACTGAAGTGAAGAACTTCACACCCTTGACTTGTATCAGACTGAAAAGCTCACAAGAAGCTCAGAAATTTGAAATTGTAAATGTACAAGATGAGGAAGACTTTAAAAAACGAGTCCTTGAAGCCAGCTCTTCTGTGCCAGTGGTGGTTGACTTTCATGCAACGTAAGTCCAGATCCAAAACTTCTCATTAATTTGTGTATAATGGTGTGTCGTCGCTGCTGGATGCAAATGGTGTAACTGCTAAATGAGGTCAAATCATTTTTTCTGCTCAAATTGTAGTGCACCTTGTATTACATACTGTGTGTAAATATATCATGGAAATATTAATTAGAAGTGCCTGAATTTGCCGTGTGATCTAATCATACTTGACGTATCCGTCGTGTCTGCCATGCAAACTATGTATCTGCAAGGGGAGGCGATCGACTGCTGGGTATCTTATCGCTGTTCATTTTATATTTGACATGATTGTTTTAATCTGCATAAGAAAAAAGTGGTTCGAATGAGTTAAAGATGTTTCGTTTCTGCATAGTTCATGTCAGTACTAATTTAATCAGATGTTACACCACAAGATTGTAAGCTACATGTTAATCATTTGCTGTATATGAATCTGCTGACCCAGTGGACAGTTTCTCTTATCGTGCCTGTTCCATCATGGTTTCTGTCTGTCAGTCAGCTGCTGAGGTTGCACAACTTTGAGACCTTTGAACATATTGGACTGTTCAGATGCGCTCTTTGTTCAAATGTTCTCTTGTATTTTCAACAACTCTGTGTTGACACATTCTCCTCTTCTTTTATCTCTCCTTTACTGATCTCTCTTTGTTCCTTTGCACTGAAACATGCCCCACTTATAACAACCTGCATTTCGTTATAGGTTTTGTCTGTGGCCACGTGTCAACCCAGATGTTTCTTTCTTGTTCTTGTTGTAGTAAAATGTGGATAAGACAAGGTGTACGCAAAAGATTACACAGTACAGTAAACCAAACAAGTCAGTACTCTGTACAATGTAAAAATGACTGACAGTAGATTTCAACCCAAAATTTCTGAAAAGTATGGTATATGAGCACTATATGATTTCCTACTTTATCAAGCACAGAGCAAAAATAGCAAAATCTTACAATGAATTTTAAGACACACCTTGAACTTTTGACAATAGGTCCACATAGTTGCTGTGTGTAATTAGTTGTAGCCTATCATGTTAAATAGCTATTGTGAATGTCTTATTTATAAAGCCCTTTTCACCCATGTTTTTTATTTCTTTTTCTTTTCTTTTTAAATGTAATTTATGAGTTTAACACCCATAACTTTTCAGAAAATAGCTGGATGTATTGACATTTTTCACTTTTTTTTTTTGCTCTCCTTCAAATTTGATTATATGGGAGGCTTATGAAATATTTTGCAAAGATGATTTAAAATGAGGCATGTTTATGAAACTGACAAATCTACTGCCTAAGGTCACTTTAAGGGCTTTTCAAACTTTCAGCAGTGATTATAAATATCCTCTACTTTCCCACAAGCAAATCAGAAGCATTTACTGTTATTCAATACTACTAGCTGTTACATAAAGAACCCGACTATGTACTTGATTTGAGCTCTTATTGCTACTTCATCAGTTTGCAGCACTTATCCACAGATGGCATGATAGAAGATGAACTTACATCACAATTTGAAAATGAACAAAGAGAATTGTTCAGAATTTGGAGCAAATGGCATGATCAACAACAAAAATATCATGGGTAGTTGTCAGCTCAAGCTTACAGTCAGATCAGCATTACATCGAAACAATGCAATGTCAGATTTGATTGTGAAAAATGGATAATATGAGAGAAGTGAAAAGTTGCATTTGCATTATTTTTTGAGTGTTAAATATCATATGAACTGCAGATTAAGAGAAAGAATAATGTCATGGCCAGTGGATTGTAATAAAATTTAAAATGTCACCCTGCCCAGGTTCAATTCTGAATCGTCATTATTATAGATGTACTTTTTTTGCTCTTCAACTGTTTGCAAAAACAAACAAAAAGAAAGAATACAATATGGTTCCTTTGACATTTCAGTAAGTTAAGTTTTGCACAACCAACTCATCATGTTGGTTTGGTTACGGTATGAAAACTGATTCAAAATGACTTCATAACTTTTTAAATCATCATTATTTTTACATTGTGTTTTGTGCAGGTGGTGTGGACCGTGCAAGTTACTGGGACCTAGGTTGGAAGCCATTGTATCGGAGGAACAAGGTAGAATTGTAATGGCTAAGGTGGATATTGATGAGAATTCTGATCTGGCGATGGAATATGGAGTAAGTCTGCGATTTCATGTTAATTATCAAGATTTGATTGATTTGTTGGTCAGTTGATTGATTGATTGA
This sequence comes from Peronia peronii, assembly GCA_039654565.1. NCBI lineage: Eukaryota > Metazoa > Mollusca > Gastropoda > Systellommatophora > Onchidiidae > Peronia > Peronia peronii. The sequence goes on from JBCEWB010000001.1 coordinate 7,426,113, forward strand.
TGTCAGTTTACCGACACTCATGAATCAGGTATTCAAAGCAACAACAAAGTGAGGACGAAGATATTGGTATCAGAGAAATAAATAATAATAGTAATAAAGAGACAATTTATATAGCACTTGTCCCTGTACAGTGAAACCCTAAGGGCTTTACAATCCCTTATTACCCCCAACAGACCCAATGGAGACACTCAATACGTTGTCAGCTTCCAGGAAAGTATACAAGATGGCTGTAAATCTTATCAATCTAGCAATATCCAAATTGATCACTCATCGAACATGAAAGGGGAGACTAAGCAACTTTAAAGATGAAAGTGTGTCAAAAGTTGAAGAAACAGAAAACACAGAATCAGTGACAATTGTGCTGTATCAGAGAATAGTGCAGAAGGCTTTATTTTTCATTTCGGTTTGAAATGAATCACTTTTACACCCTTTATTTTCACATGAAACTCCTGACGCTTCTGATGAATAATAAACATGTTCAGATATATAGAACATATATTGTAGACATACTGTTTCTCTGATTTGGACCCAACCTTTTGCCTAAAAACAGTAACTTGGTGCTAAAAAATTCAAATGCAGTTAAACAGAAATTCTTTACTTCTGCAGTTGCAGTACCTTCCGAGTAATGAGATGAAAATCTTCCAGCTGCAAGATCTGATAATGTTTTTGTGCTTTTGTGCAAATTCCAGTTTTTGTAATTACTAAATTGCATTATATTTCCAAGGTATGAATGTCTCATTTCTGCTTACATTTTGCAGGTGCGCTCAGTCCCCACAGTAATGGCCATGAAAGATGGCAAAGTACATAGTCACTTCGTTGGATGCGTAGATGATGATAAGATTCGTACATTTGTTGAAAAGTTAGCTGTTTCATGATGTAATTCATTGGTTCTGTAATTTTGGTTCATGTACTATACATGTATTTTCAAACCTGGTGCATTTTTATTGTGTGAATGGTGAACAGTAGCATGTCAATGCCTATGCATAGGCCTACCTCAACTCTGAAAAACTGCAGATATTATTGAATTTACTGACAAGTAAAAATGTGTGTCACTTAGAATTTGTTTGATTTATTTATTCCACCACTTTTTGATAAATAAAATAGTCTGTTATTAAATACTGTTTCATTAATCACTTTATTGCTACCCATAGTATAACGCGCATCCAAAATTTGGTCTCTCATGTGCGGGCTGACATTTGTGGTACGTCCACAATCAAGCAACTGCTAACCACCTCTTCTTCTCCTTTGAATGGATGTTCTTACTACTGACCAGATTATCTCATCAATATATGCGGAATCTGTGGATAGGTGCTGCAAACTGATGAAACAGCAATAAGAGCTCAAATCAAGCATATAGTCAGGTTCTTTATGTAACAGCTAGTAGTATTGAATAACAGTAAATGCTTCTGATTTGCTTGTGGGAAAGTAGAGGATACATGCTGACTGACTTTCTCACAGTAGATGGGATTTAATGCACAGTTAGGATCAGCAGTGGACAAAATCAGAGAGGGTTGACCATATTGCTGATGCTTAGCAAAATTGGCGTAACAATGAAATGGTTGATAAATGCTGTGTTTGTGTAGTATTCTTGAAATTTTGTGTAGTCTCTGCTTTGTAAAATTGTGTTATCGGCAGTGAAGTACATGTAGGTAATTACATGAGGAAGAGAAATTACATATGATGCAAAGTTACTGTTACCACCAAGTCGCTTTTTTTGTTTTATTTTATGTTGTGCATTCTGCGATATTTGCAATACCAGTCTTGTACTGCTACTCTTTTACAGGATGTTAGAGCAAAACATACAGTCGAGTCCGGTTAAATCGAATTTGCCGGGACCAACCTAATGGGTTCGCTTAAAGAGGGTTCGTCTTCCAGTTTTTAAAGGTGGTGGT
>JBCEWB010000001.1:7459085-7483353 GCA_039654565.1 Peronia peronii
TCTAGCCAGAGATATTGCAGTTTAAAGAGACAAGGGGGGACCCCCAGCAATGACCGAAATTCCGAGAAAATCGAGTTGAAATAAAAGGTCGAACGCATAAATCTACATGCCTACCGCACAAAAATCCCGATTTTAATGAAGTAATATTTATAAATCGAGAGTAAGACCGGTGAAATCTTGTTCAGAAATGAATGCACTTTCGATTTCTGCAATAAAAAAAATCGATGTCTGACCCCTGTCATCACATTCAATGTCCAATTTCTCGGTTCTAGCCCATCGACTTACGTCTCATTTCGACTGGCCGGGAGACATTTGTTCATCTTTCCCCTTTCATAGATTTCTTTATCACAGTTACAAAATAATACAGACAATTTTATTTTATTATAGCAATTTTTATAGCAATTTTATTTAGCAGACATAGAAGTAGAAGCCTTTTCTTCCCTTAAATTCATGAATACATCATTCATGCAGAATTGTAACAAATGACAAAGGTTGAGAAGGAACAGCTTTCCTTTCCTCGAATAGCATATGCACATCACATTAAAAATTTATGACAAGTGCATTCTTTGCTCTCATTTTATTATTTATTTTATTGAGATAGGGGCCGAACCAGTAAATTTAATATTCAGTACAAGGGAAGGAAAGAATAGAGCTGATGTACAGGCGACAGAAAGAAACTACGGTGTTGCTGTGTTGGGGTTTAACGACACATCAGCACGATCAAGGCTATATTGTGTCACACACGGTAAGATACGTTTATACGTTAAGAAGAAGAGAGGAAAGAAAGCGGGACAGAAGACAGGAGCAAGGAAAGAGAGAGAGAGAAGAGATGTCTCCCCTGAAATGTCGAGGATGGCACTCCATGGGAGACATCCCACCGATGACGGGCTTACATATTTTTATAAACCCCGGGCCCCCGCGGGGGAAAACGACGGTGTACTGCTAATCTGTAATCTGTTTAATCATCAAATGAAGATGAACAGAAAGTTGTGTGTTGGCAAACATGATTGTTAATTGATACAGTGATACTGGTACAGCCGAATGTATGCACCGAGTGCATGTATACGGACAGTCCGCTAAAAAAATGTATGCGCACACTTTAGGGGAAAAAAATTGTATAAGTGCCTCTATAAATACATGTATACTCAATCTCACAGTTTTCATTAAATTTCAGTTAACACCTCATACTGTAATTGTGGTTTTGTCAAATTTCGATAGCACTTTGTACTATAACTGTGGTTTTGTCAAATTTCGATAGCACTTTGTACTGTAACTGTTGTTTTATCAAATTTCGATCGCACTTTGTACTATAACTGTGGTTTTGTCAAATTTCGATAGCACTTTTTATTGCAACTCTTGTTTTTGTGAAATTCGATTGCACTTTTTTCTTTTACTGTAGTTTTGTCAAATTTCGATAGCACTTTTTACCGTAACCGCATCTCTATCAAATTTCTATAAAACAAATCATCTTAATAGATGATTTATTTTTCGAAAATGATTATATGTGTATATATATACACACTGTACGTATATATATCATCATCATCAAGTCTAGTCTGGAGCAGACATTGGCGGTTGTGGTTCTCTTTCACACGAGGCCCTCATGAATATTTGCGTCTGCAGACGGAAGGTCAGCCGGGCTATTGCGCATGCGTATGACCGCGCGAGCAACAGGGTTAGGATTAGGTTTAGGGTACATATAATAATAATAGCTTATTTACATCGATCTAAATCTAGATCTTTGCATGTCATGTTTGACCCGGTTTCCCATGTAAACACAGCTGAATGCCGTTTCCGCACATGCGCATTTGGCCAGCTAACCTTCTGTCTGTAGACGTATGTCTCATAAATGAGTTGTTGTTTCTTTGTACTGGTATACATGTATATGTTAATTTTGTTGGGGGGTTTTTCGTGGCTTTGTATTCTGATGTATTGTTACAGTGTATCTTCTCTTCATTTCAGCGCTGATCACTGCTCATCCTTTTTTTCTAAACTTGATGAAAAAGTCAATAAATAATTACGAACTTTAAAAAAAAAAAAAGAAGGTAAAAAACATGAATTTAATCAGGTTTCTGTGTTTTTATAATATACATAAACGTATTTTTCATTACTGATCACCGTTATTTGACGTTTTTTTTTTTTTTTTTTTTTTTTTGCAAATTTCGTATCTCCAATTATCATTATTTGGATGGGTTCTTCTGTATGGAAGTGCGTAACTGAATAACTATCAGCTATTTCTTTTATTATTATTATTCATGTGTGCTTTGATGGATATTTAAGCCATCGATACATAAACTACTGGCACTGTTAAAAAAAAGAAAGAAAGAAGACCTAGATGTCCAACGTCATGGACGCCAGCTGAAACCAGACTTGGGCCTCGCCGACATGTTGTTACGAGGTCTAGGCTGATGTGACATGGCTTGACAGAAAACAGATACGTGAACAGGTGTGTCTGAACCTGTTTCTTACACAATAACAAACAAAACAGACACACACACAAACCTCTGTTTCACCACATAATCATTTATTAACATTTCATTAAATGTTGCACAACATTAGAAATGACATTGGAAAATTCTGCACAAACACATGAAATGAAACAAAATAAAACAAGACAAATAAAAATGTTCAGTAATTCTTTACAGGGATCAGTTCCCGGAGACATCACTGTCATGGTGTAATATGAGGTCAGTCCCACAGGGGACGCAACCCAGCGTACAATACAATACAATGGTGGGTATAATGTACATGTACTGACCCAATCATGACTAAGTAGACACAAAAATACTATCTCGACATTTTTAGGTTGGGCAGGTTACTCTACACAACATCAGTGCTGTATAAGAATGGCGTGCGTCATTTTCAGAATTTCTGAGATCATGAGCAAAAAAAAAAAAAAGAAATGGTTTCAGTACTAATCTTTTGATAAGTTATGCTTCTACTATTCTATTGAAGTAATATATATATGTGTAATTAAGAATGTGACACAAGGTGGTAATCCTTTGTCCATTGATTATATCATCACATTCAACATTTTATAAAGTAATATTTTCCTATCTCTCCCTTACAGATTTTCAATTTGTCTTTCAATTTGTCAAATTGTGAATTTATATGATTCAAGGTACAAAGAAAATACATTTTATAATCCCATTAAAATGTTGAAGGTGACGATGTCAACAACGGACAAAGGATCATGACCTTCCGTCACATTCTCAATTCTATTAAATCGTTTCTTTCTTAAAACACTACCTGCTGGCTTTCACACCTAGGAATGCCAAGAGACGTTAGTTCTATAACCTTTGCCATTACTGGAAAGCAGCCACGATTTCCAACACTTTGTACATGTATTTTATATACACTAAACTTGATTGTGCATCTCTTCATTCTCTGTCTTGCAATCTGACAGTAGGAGACACAAAGATGGTCAGCTTATCCCAATGGTAGCTAAAATGAGCGCATAAACATGCCAAAATAGCAGGCAAAGTGATAACTATGCCTTCAGCATGTCCATTCTTTTAGGCTGTCTGTTTCTAACTATTACCATTTTTAGTGAGCAGTCGTGACTGTCCCTAGAATCTTCAATCAAAATGATAAGTGCAAATGTACATGTGGATGTCATGAACAGAATTTTAACCAAAAAATGAAGAAGAAGAAGGAAATGAATGTGCGCTCTGAAACACATGAACTGTACATTTGTAAATTACATTTTATAATCATGAGAAAATGGTCAAATGAGCGGACTTCCTTGTTTAGCAGGAACTCGATGGGATTGTTCCCACAACTGTTTTATTCAGACATACAAAATGTTGAAGCACAGCCGTTAGCTCCACTTGGGGAATTAACAGACAAAATCTTAGTTGCTCTATTCTCAAACATACCGCAAGCTCACTTCTTTGTTGGTCTATCTCCATTTTTGGGCTATTTGGAGATATATATGCCATATGAAAGAGAGATAGTAAATCTACCATAAAATGTAATTATTTCACCGATCACTTGCCCAAACACGTAGGTTTTGAAAATCAGTTTGTCCTATCTCCTATGTGCAAAACCAGTTGCTTAACATAAAACATGGATTTTTATCAAAATGCGAAAAATGGAGATAGAGCAACAGAGAACTGAGCTCAAGATATAACAACTCTAGTATATTTATATTCTAGAGCAATAAATTTAGCTGCAAAGTGCTGTAGGTATAGAATTCTAAATGCAAAAATGGGATTTCTGAAGTGATGATTTCATGTTGAGTCAGAATAGTTAAACGCCCAACTCAAACCCTGAACAGTGATGGCCTTCTTGATCAAGAAACCACCTGCTTCTTCAGCCCTAACAATCAACTGCACATCACTACACATGTATGCACATATATCTTATTTTTCTTCTGACTGTTAAGTTTGTGACAAAAGATATGACAGAAACTGCCACTGACAGTCACAGTAAAATAATGATAATAATAAAATACTGTGCTATTTTGTATGGAAAACAATGAGGTATCGAGCTATGATCAAACAAATAAACAAACCATGAAAGTGGTGCAGTGAAATGGTGGGTTAGGAGGGGAGGGGACGGGCAAATGTCTTGCGCCCAGAGCAAATGAGTCGGAAATCACGCCTGGTGATTTCGAGCTATGGTCGTTTTTAACTACATGTATTTTCTGACTCGGATACCAAAATTTGTACGTTTTCACGTTAAAAAAGGTTAAATTTTTGTTTTGTAAAAAAAAAAAAAAAAAAAAAAAATTTGTATCTGAGTTGGAAAGTAGTTAAAAACGGTATGACATGAAATCCTCCCGTGTGACTTCCGACTCATTTGCCCTGGACGCAAAACAAATCTGTCCATTCTTTACTTTTTTTTTTTCTGACATTGTAGCGTTAAGTTTGGACTCCACTCATGGTTCCTCAATTTTAGCTTTAGGTGGAGTGCGATGTACATGCAGGCCACACACACACACACAAAAACTGTTGAAAGTAATTATGGGCCATCACTTTTAGCATGAATAAGATTTGATTTCATCCCCCGGTCCCCTACACGGGCTTCCCATAAAAAAAGACCTCACATGTAAGACAGGACCTCAGCAGCAAAGGCACACCATTCTGCCCATATAGTCTGACTAGGGAAGATTGGGGCAATGGGCCATTTTGTATCAGCCAGCCAAGTAACATGTACAAGTACTTTGCCGAGATATAAGACACCCATTGTAATGAAAGAAAAAACATCACTTTTCCTCTCATTATTTGAAACATGTGAAGTGAACAGTTATGAAAAAAAATTATTACGATGGGAAAAGAAGTATTTGCATCATAATATCATGAATTTTTCAGAACTTTTCATAAATTCGTTTGCTTGTGGTGGGGTTTAACAGCACAATCATGGCTGCACTATACTGTGCCATTTAATAAATTCAATATCAAAATCAAATAACAAATGAAAAAGTGACTTCTTCCTTTATAACGTTTGTCTTATATCTCTTGTACTTGGCAAATTTAATCTGATTGACAGTCAAAATGGCGCATTCATGTGTCCGCCAAGTAGAGCACAGATTCCAACTACACATGAGACACACATGAGCAATGCAGTCATATGTACTGAGGACACGCAGAACAACTCCCTTTGCCAACTTCACAGTAGTGTGTTATTACAATGTAATAATGTACCATGAGGAAATCTGAACAACAACAACAACAACAATAAGTAAGGTGACCTGGTCATTAAACAATGTGCATTTGGTTACAATATCATCGATCAAGAATAAGAGAACTGAGTCATGTCACATTTCAAGACTACCACACATCACCTGATACAGTGCTACACGACAGTGGATACAGTAGTCATAAATTATGGTCATCCTGAATAATTTTCATGTCATTAAGCAAAATGAAACATCTAGAAGTGGATACAGCATTGTAAAAATCATACAAATCACACAAAAGAATCAGGAGGGTGTGTAATATTCCATTAAAAAATGTAGACAGCACTGGCAGTTCTATTTTTAAAAAAAAGATCACTTTAATTAACCCGACAAACTTATTTGCAGTAAAATTTTCCACCTTTTTCTTTTTTTTTCTCCCCTCCCGTATACTATGTGACATCGCTATGATTATGGTCACGACATTCAATTAAATGACACCAATATTTATGTAATTTTTTTCTTCTTACACTTACCCGGATGGAACAAGGATGCAGTGAAATGTTTTCAAAATTTAATGTTAAAAAATAAAGAAATGTAATGCCAAAATTCTAAGCTCCACTTTACATTCAGCCTGTTTGAAGACGGAGAAGAAACCACAATGCTGCTGCAGATTTGAAGACAATCTCAAGGTCATTTCTTATCAACATTAAAAAAAAAAAAGAAGAAAAGGCATTTTCAAAAATGGATGAAAAGCATAATGTAATCAAATTCTTTTTCCCAAAAGAAAGTAAATCAACATGCAAACACAGTCACAAGGATTGAGGAGAAAAAAAAAAAAAAAAAGAAACAAACAAAAAAAGCAGGAAAGACTGTTTCTCTGACTACGGGGTCTGTTCAAGTTTCACATGCAAATACACGTATTACAATCAAAGGTCAGTAAGAGACATGTACAGCTCATATCTGAAGGACTAGATCTCAGTCCATTCAACCTAGCAGTTATCTTTTCATACCAATTACACCACATACATCTAGAAACTTTGGTATCTTCTTGGTTTATCTATACATACATGCATGGTTTGATGTCACCTCCTTCTGTTGACAGCTGCTAGGCTTTCTGATATTGTCACCGTTCTCCATAGTGGGAGATTGTTCTGACCAGACCTATTTCATGTATTTCTCTTGATCAGACACAAGAGAAGTTGAACAAGCAGTGTAAAGAGAAAAAAAAAAAAAAACCTCTTTCTTGTCATTCTAAAGACTGACAATTGACAACAACAACAAAAACTGACAAAATTATCCCAATGAGGAGTCAACATTTTTCTTGTCACGAACTCTTGAATGTGAATGGGTGTTAGTTGTGACGTTGTAGTGGTGATCAGGCAGTGAATGCCGACGAGATGCACACAGTAATGGAGAAATAAGAACAGGAATCCTCGATGTCGAAATGATGCAGAATTTATTGCAGGTGCTTGGTAACAATATATGAACTTCAGGGCAGCTGTCTGAATCTGATGCACACAGCTCTCATTGCATTCTACTTCTTCTCACTGCAGTCCACTTGTCCTTTCCTGCTCTCTGGCCGAGCCCTCATATATATACTGACTCGATCCAAACTACTCGAACCGTGTCGCATGTGCTGGCGCCGGCACATGTGATATACCTCATGCACACAAGATCTAACCAGACTCGTGTAGAGCCTTCCCGAAGCTTTGCGTGACCTTCGCTGCACACCACACACTGGCATGGGCCCAGCACACAATTACGGTCAACTGAACATCGCTCACAACACACTCGCGTATACCCCGCATGCACTATCACGATTCGTTACACTTGTGCCATGAATTTTTCAGAATATTTCTGGGATGTGAGTTTCAAGCCAGGAGCACAAAAGTGACTTGGTTCCTCTTTATACTGCTTGTTCTACCCATCTTGTGCCTGGGAAAGGGACCTAAAAGGGCTGGTCAAAATGACCTATCATTCTCTCTCGTTATCTTAACTCCTTACTGGATGAAGAATCTGGAGATCTTCATCACTGATCTACTATGAGTGATTCTGCGCAGTTTTTCTGCCTTTCACATGGGTAACATACACACATACCCGCACATTCAACACACACAATCTATGGAACAAGAACTCAGAACAGCACCTTGAACTTGGAACGCGAGGTCATTGTTAGAGCACCAACCTAGAGTCACATCTAGCATAATCACATCGTCACACTTCCGTTGTTTTAATAGATAGTCCTTGGACTTGACCTCCCAGTGGGTTATTACAAGTGATTTTTGTTGTCCGTAGAGACAGGAAAACTGTGAGATCATCTATGCCTTCCTTCCTTTGAATATCAATGTTTTTCAAAATGCGTTCTTGATTTTGCTTTGGTTGTTCATTATCAACATTTCTCCATGGTGCATTTGTTTCTCTTCTGAGCGACAGCAAATCATTCATCATTGTCTGGTGCATGACATTTACATGTATCTTATTTGTCGTACTGACAACCACATCTCAACCCAGGTCTAATAAATACATGTACATGTACGTTGTAGAGATCTTGAATAACATGTACTTTTTATAAGATTTGTTTGCAGAAAGAAACAGGACTCTATACTTGACAGATCCTAAGAGCTATTTAAAATGGGCTATACTTGATAGATCCTAAGAGCTCTCTAAAATGGGCTGTGGGTATACCAGATATTTCTGGAAAAAATGTCTACTTTCTGACAGTCTTGAAAAAGAAAAAGATCAAATGTATTCCTCATACTATGGCATAAAGCATTTTGTTTTTAAAATTAAGTTATAAATTTTCAGACTTAACCCTTTACAATTAACAGAATAAAACAATTTACAAAAAAAAAAACAAACAAACAAAGACAAAAGGAAAATTAGCTGGCCTGTTGCAATTTTAATGGAAATCTTGTCCTGATGATGACATTTCATTTTGTATTAGAGTTTACCAATGGTTTGTGCTGAGTCTTGCAACTGATCACATGACTGTAATGAAAAGTCTACAGGGCTACCAACCCCTCACAAATCTTCTAAGTAATAAATTAGTAAAAAAAAAATTAGTAATTTGAGACATAACTTAGTAATGAGTCAGTGAGTTCTTGTTGACACAACCATGTATATACATCTGCAAAATGTATATGTCTTGCGCCCAGGACAAATGAGTCGGGAGTCGCGCCGAGCGATTAAGATCTATGGCCATTTTTTACCATTTTTAAATACTTTCCGACTTAGATACCAAAATATTTCTTTTCTCAAGTTAAAAAAGGTTACATTTTCATTTTGTGAAAATAAAAAAAGAATTTGATATCTTAGTCGGAAAATAGTTAAAAATGGCCAAAAACAAGTGTAGGTCATAATCACCCGGCACGACTTCCAACTCATTTGCCCTGGGTGCAAGACATATATTCTAAACATAAAGGTAGTCTATGGATACTTTTGTATCAATAAGCATTTGCATGTAGGTCTGCCTGCACACTTGATAATTCCGTCCCTCGATTGTCTAGATCTAATCGCATCATAAAAATGACAAACTTTTCCCCTTTTGGCACAAATCATGAAAAAATCATGTCAAAATTAGGGGAAAAAAATTGTGATTACGACAAATTTGTAAGGGTTCGCAGCCCTACTTCTATTTGTTTAACACTGTGAATTGCCATGTGATGGGAAATATTCGGCTTGTTTTGTAACATAATGAATGAAACACACATATTCTGTGACCAATTAATATAAAGTAAGTCATTATTGTTGTGCTAATTATTGTAACGGCAACAAGAGCAAAAACAGCCAGAGGAAGATAGTGAAACTTCCCATGCTTTCAACTGAAGAAAAAAAGACCAGGCATTTTGTTTACAGCTGGGTTTCACCTATGACTTGGCCATATCTTTATTCATAGAGAGATTCAAAAAGAGCCCTTTCCTGGTGGTGCAAACAAATGACTTGCAATGTAATGAAATCAGGCGCTGGTCAATTTTTTAAGCACATAGTGTTGTGGGTATCACTTTAAATCTTATTCATTTCCTTTTATGCTAGTGAAATAATCTTTGTTCTACTTTGAATAGGAATCAAGATATTGGCAAATTACAGACGATAGGAGCGACTGCTGCTGCATCTGAATTTAGTGAGGATATGGCTGATCACTTTTGTAAACCATTAATAATTTTCATTTAGATCACGTCACTAAATTTCTGGACTTTACTCAGCAAACTTTACCCCTAAAATACATTTCTAAATGGAGATAGATAAAAAAAAAAAAATTTTAAAAATAAAAAATTTTAAAAATTCGCCTACTGTTGAGAAAATCGTGATATGTCCAGTTGCCACAGTTTGACAAGTGCCTGATTTCACCATGTCACACCTCAAATTCCACATTTACCTGATTATATATGAGACGCGACACGACGAAATCAGGCACTCGTCAAATGCAGGTGACCGGAGAAATCACATGTGTTTCAACAGTGTTGAAATATTTTCCCACAATGTTTTTTCAACAATTTTTAACATTATTTTTTTTTTCTTCATAAAATCTTTCTATATCAATCTAAAAATGTATTTCAGAGTTAAACTTGCTAAATACATTGAGTAAAAGCCCAAAAACTGTAATTTAATGGCATGGCCTAATAAAGGTACAGAAGAATTAACAAAAATGATTGGGCATTTTCTCACTAAATTCAGTTGCAGCAACAAGTCGCTCCAATCATCTTTAATTGTCAATATCTCGGCTTCTACTTAAGGTAGAGCAAAAATTCTTTCACACACAGAAAGGGAAATAAGTAATTTTCACAGTGATACCAATAATTCCATATGTTCAAAATTTGAAAAGAGCCTGATTTCATCGTGTCGTATCTCATATATATATGACATGGGTGTGAATGAGATGGAATGGTTTGTAATATTTGATGTGAAATGGGAAGGACCTTCTTCTTGGGCCATTACCAAAAAGACGCGTGAGCAATATCTCAAAAAAAAAAAAAAAAAAAAACATTGAATGTCAAAGAACTAAAATCTGTTGAAATTAATACACTATTTATAACAACAACACAAAACAAAATCATTCATTAACTGATTAATAAACAAAGTGAATGTGTAAGTCATAATGAGAAACCAAGACCAGTGAGCAAATCTCCACTGCTTCACAGGAAAAACATTGCAAAAGATATCATTGTCAAAGGAACAGGCACAGCTTTGTCATCTACATGTGCTACCAAAATTTAGTTATTCATTTCATTACAATTTTTATCATCACGAGAAACAACATCCTCTTCAACTGGCATGCAATTTTGTACATTCAGAATACCACATGTACCACAAGTAGCAATGAAAAACAAGGAACAAAAACAAAAACTGGATAATGCATGGTGAGCTTTCCTTCTCATTCTTTTGTTTATCATACTTCAGTATGCAGAGATGAAGAGACTGAAATATTTGGTAAGTTAGTTCATGTCTCCTTACCAGAACAAACTTATCAAATTATAAGGCGGCCAACAATCACAATGATTTGAACCAGACATAATGTTATATTAAAAAAAAAGGACAAAAACATTTTCTAGAGGCCAAGTTATGTGTACTCAAAAATTAACTGAAACATATAAAGCATCATGTGTCTCAATCAAGAAAAAGAAAATGTCAAAGGAACCAACAAAACTGATCAAAAATGGCATATTTTGTTATTTCAGGCTAGGAGACCTAGGAAAATATGTCTATGTAACTGAAACTGCTATGCCATATGCATTGGACTGGCTCTAATTCCATAATGCTTGTGCAGGGTGGGTGACGTGAATGGGCTGTTTCTTTAACATTGTGAGCTAGCATGTGATTGGGGTACTTGGCTCCTCTGTTCAGAGTATAGAACATCTTGCACAGAGGACAAGCCATATAAATTATAACACAGGGTGTCCACAAAAACACTTCCTGATTGCAAGAAGATGTAAGATCTACACTAATCCAAATGCACTGATAAATTCAATAAAAAATAAAATGAACAGATTTCCTAGCAAAAAATTTTAATTTTTATTCATTTCCTGCAATCCTGGATTAGCTGAAAAATCCTGTCGTGGAAGTAGATCCCTCCTGATATGCTGCAGAGCCTGGAGAGAGTTAGGCACCATTGCATTCATGGTGCAAGTAACCAGAGTGGCATGCACTGAGTGCCTTTATTGCTACCCCTTACTACATGAAAATTTAAAGTTACCTGCTGATCAGCCTATGCCATATGAAATTTGCATGAAAGCATGTCACTGTAGCAACCAAATGTGAAAGGACATGACAATAAAGTTACATGTTATGTCTGTTAAAATCAGGGAATGTTTTTGAGGACACCACGTGTAATATGAGTCCTCACGGTGCAGCTTACTGGTGTCACAAGACTGTATGTCAACCACAGCAAAATAGAGAAATGGGAGTAACTTTCTAAGCCATTCATAGGAAAAGACCAGCATCTTAAGCCATTGTTTACAACCCAACGTCAGCAACCATAAAGCCATGCCTCTAGCTCAGGACGATTCAGAACAAATCCATTGCTCCGACAAATGACACTTCACATATCCATCTCCTGTCCAAGACAATTTAGTTCCTGAACATTTGAGACTATATTTGGGACTTTCAACCATTGTCAACATCATATTCAACACTTTTTTCTAAATTGATATTTTCCTTTTTCTGTTCTAACAGGAGATTTTCTAAATTTACTTATTATGTATCTTTTGTCAAATTGTGAATTTCTATGATCAGAGATAATAAATTACAAAATCTCCTATGAGGAAGAAAAAAGGAAAATATTGATTTAAGTGTGTTGAATGTGATGATGTAAACAACAGAGAAAGGGTCACAAAGACTTATTCACCTACAATACTGACCCAGAAATACATGCACTGAGGATTTTTATATCACCATGACACAGATCACAATTTCTTTTCTCTACACAGTAACTGATAATCACCACCATCACTTTTCTGAACAGTCACAATGAAAATAATGTATTCGGTTTCCGTTATACACATGGAGAGACTGCGAAATAAAATGAATGCTGTCATTTCTCAAGAAGATGTGCTGTCATAGGTTTACTGGTCAAAATATCTTGCCCAAGTATTCTACAACATGAATACTATAGTAAAGCTATCACTCAAGTGTTCATGCAGTTCATATGCTCTCTCACCATACTCTCTCACCAACTACCATGTCACAAGCTCAGTTCTTTGTTGCTCTATCTCCACTTCTGGCTCATATAAAAGAGAAATAGTCAGTCTACCATATAATGTAATGATTTCACCGATCACTTGCCCAAACAGATAAGATTTTGAAAATCATTTTGTCCTGTCTCCTATGTGTAAAACCAATTGCTAAACATAAAACATCAATTTTTGTCCTGTCTCCTATGTGCAAAACCAATTGCTAAACATAAAACATCAATTTTTGTCCTGTCTCCTATGTGCAAAACCAATTGCTAAACATAAAACATCAATTTTTGTCCTGTCTCCTATGTGCAAAACCAGTTGCTAAACATAAAACATCAATTTTCTCAAAATGCAAAAGAAATGGAGATAGAACAACAGAGAGATGTGGTATGTTTGGCTTCTGTAGATTTCAGCATAGTACACAAATAAACATTCAGACATCTCGTCCGACGCTCACAAGTCTTCATGGGAAAAAATCTCAGTCAAAACAAAGCTTGCACACTCAGTATTACTTTGGTCATTTACACACACAAAAAAAATCTATCGCAAACCGATGGCATGTCCATCAGATACTGACACTATAATTTGCTCATATTGCACACAGTAGACCAAAAAAATCAATGTTTACGAAATCAATCGATGAATTCTTTTTTTATTTTTTTTTTTCACAAATGTCAAAATAATATATACATTTCAAATTCGAGAATGTAAATAATATTTACAAAATTTAAAATAATGGTAAATATTCATGATTAAATGAGCTGCACATGCAGGTAGGTAAATGTTGATAAATGTTAATCTGACACAATGCAAGGTGAAGAACAGTGACTTGTTGAGGGTTGTTTTAAGTGAATCCGCAGAGCTGTGCATTTATATACTAAGTGTATTAAAGAGACATTCTGACACCATGGTCAATGAAATAGTCTATGAAGTGATTGAAGAGATGCAAACTTTGGCCACTACAGCAACTTCACAATTCATCAAACAATCTGGTGGCTATTCCCAGGACAATTTCAACAGAATGTATGATGCGGACAGCAAGGTAAAGATTCAACCAATGGCAGTTCTGTTGCTAATACATGACAAAGAGATCTATAATTCCAACTACTGCCTGCTGACATGCTATGTGCAGTTAACAGCCAGTTCACACAGAAACACTGTGCTTTTTGTGCCATCTTTACTCAAAACAATATATATAATTACATGACTTTCAACAAGGTTTGCAAATGAAATTGGAAAGATGAAGTTCATTACAAGCACTTGTTTCTCCTGCTTTGTTGCCATGCATTTTCAATTCCTACGATCATAATCACTTTTTGATATTCAGTTCGTAGGTGGATTAAGGACTAGATGTATGAGCACAATTTTTACCAAAAATAAAAAATTAAAAAAAAAAAAAATGAAAATAAAAATGTTAAAAAGGATATTCCATATCACGGACATTTCTGATTTGCCCCAGGGGGGCACAACAAAGAAAAAAAAGAAACACTTCTATAAACTTTGTCTTTGTTGAGTCTTAATTTGAAAGCAAAGCTTTCAAGTCTGGTACCTATTACATGTCTTTGATCATACTTTAAGTATGGTAGGTATGTCTTGTATTGTAAATAAAAAAAACACCTTTTCCACTCAGCAATAAGAACAAATTTAAGTTGTACATTTCAAATATAATCTCATCAAGAATGTTCAATCATCTTTGGATTACTTAATTGTTTTAAAAAAAAAAATACATGCACAATGAAAATAAAAAAGATCTAACTCATTCATTCTACACATTTCTGTTCATTATATCAAAAACACACTTAAACAGTCTTTTGAATACTAAATACAGATTACCTAGATGTATTGACCCAGCCTTTAATTCTGGACAGAAAACCTCTATGTAAAAATGACATCACGATAGAAGATGGAAATAATTTTGACAACTTCAATAAAGTCAGGTTTCGAATCCACGGTGAAAAATTTTATCATAGATCTACTGTTAATCAAGTTAAGCTGTTATCACAGGGTGAGGGTGACAGATGTAAGATCAAACATTGTGTTGACTTACTACACTTAAAGATAATTTAGGATTTTTCTCTTTTGTCACTTTACTCTGTCCTGATCAATACCATGTATACAGTAATGTGATCATGCACCAACTTGACCCATTTCTGTAGGAAAAGAACAAACAGCCAACAAAGTTACTCCTTTCTTATTACCACACATTCCAGTGCAGTCACAAAACATTTCAGCTAAAGCAGTAGACACAACTCATCTGGATCAACAGATAATTTCAGGCACTGGTCCAGGAATAGGAACAGCAAATTTGACATCTTCATCACAACCTTATGCCGAAATTTTTTCCGCTTTGCCTCAGCAAACAACGTTCACAGAAAGAATGCGGGGATACAAAAATATTTCTCTGGAGAACTGATCATACAATTACATTTCAATCTATCCACACGTGAAAGGAATAAACTATTCATTTTCTGCTTTCATTCATGTACTCCACATGCACTGGCTCAAGATCACTGTCCACACTTGGCTGAAAGGCAAAATTAGGACATACGCACACTGATCATGTCACTTGCAGACATTGCAAATTGTTTGACAGGAAAGTGAAATTACAACTGCATCCCCTTTCCGTGGATATGATGTGAGACAGTTTTTGCATTAGCACTAAATATCTTAGAATATTAGACGTGAATTTTCCTTGAAGACATGTAAATCCTATTGAGGTAACCTTAATGTTTCCATCACAGAATAATATCCAATACTATCTATTTGACTTACCAATGCTGTCTGAGCCACAGCTTGGCTTTCACATTTAAACAAACAAAAACAACAAAAAAAAAAAAAAAGCAGTGCGGTTTTACTACTTTTTATATGTTCTTTGACCATAAATCAGAACTAAAAGACTAATCACATAAATGACTGTAATATAAATGCACTGTATTTCTCTCTTTCACAACCCTTCTAGATAAAAACATTTCCAAAACCAATTATAACTATGGCTGATATTAAGAATATCCCTCACAAAATACAACAACTGTTAATACTGATACATCCATTCCCATCATGTCAAATGACATTTTCAAGGAGTATTCTTTTCCTTAAGAACAACAGCAATATGAAATAAATAAATGCGAGACTTAAGTATAGGTAAATTGCAGCCTTGATACATCCTTGTGTCATAAATAGACTAAACTGAGGGGAAAAAAATCTGGCAATTATATACTGTTAACATCCCGAACATTGACAAAACTGATAAATGATCAGATATATTTGATTTAATTTTTTACAATATGTGTACTTCAGCTAATCTCCTAGGAATGAAGGTTATGTTGTCTTCAACTGCTCTTGACAAAGATGATTTTCTTATGATAGGGTGTTTTAATTTACATCTGCCTCACTCACTCAAAGCACATTCACTACTCAGTCAATTCTGACTCCTCAAACATTTCACATTCAATTAAATTTAAATAACAATTAAATTACTGTAACTGAGGAAATTGGGATCACACAATTCATAATACCCATCTTTCCTCTTCACAAAACAAAACTGTTAAAAAAACATTCCACATCACATTGTTTAATCTTACAATATAAGATCTCATCTCTCTCACAGAGGAAATAATTCAAGCCCTTTCTGCTAAGGTGATAATATTCACGTAAATAAAATCTCTCCCCTTCTAGATCAAACTACCTTTCCAGCCATTAAGAAACCTTTAGAAGCATTTATTTATGCCTGAAAAAAATACCCAATATACCAATATGGCAAATTTTTAAAAAAGACAAAAATTAAAGAAATGAACATTTTTGCAACTAATATTTCGTTAAATGGTGTGAGGAAAACGTGCCACATGCTAATCTTCAGTAAACCTGAAGAAGAATTTGAGCCAAAAAAAAATGTTTACAGATTCTCTAAGTGCAAAACTTTTTTTTATGATTATCACCTTAGCAGAAATAAAATGGGAGCTAATGTCTTAAGCTATGGGTCATACAACTCTCTCCTCAGCTGGAGGCAGTTGTATAGACAGGGTGGCCGCTGTGTCAGGAGACAGCTGACCTTCAGCACTGGCCTCAACCGACACATCCAAATCCTCAGTCGCAACGGGAATACTGACCTCTGAGTTCTGCGGCTGCACCATGTCAATTCCATCTTGAACTGTTTCCTCTGTGGCTCCTAGTCAATTGACGGCAAGTTCCACATTAATGAACTGTTTCAGCCGTTCAAGGTATTGTCCATAAAGTTCTACATCATTGTGGCCTGCTCCCTCTACCCACAGAGGCTCCACAGTACGTGGACACCTCTCATATATGGTTAACCCATGTGAGAAGTCAATGACCTCATCCTCTGTTCCATGAATCACAAGGACTGGAGATGTTATCTTTGGTACTTTGTCAATGCTGAAATGAAAACAACAACATTCAAACATAAATAAAGGCCTAACAAGAGAGTAAACTGTAACATGATTATACTTGAAGGGAATGTAAGTAAAATGTTAAACACTGCACATGTAAATAATACTGACAAGATCATCTTCCAACAAAGCAAGTTACATCTCCAGATGCCCACAGCTGATTTTTTTTTTTCCATGACCATAATGTATCACACAAATCCTGGGTCCTGGCTGCTGAGTTGAATAGGGACTTTGGTCTACTTTCTAGTATCAGCCTCTCCTCTAGATTTTTTTTTTTAACTTCTTTCTTTTTTCCTGCTGTTGTTATGCAATGTGAACTGTTTTTCAACATGTGAAAAAGCAATTTTTTCTTAAAAAAAAAGGAAGAAACAAAAAAAATCCTACAAGTACAAGTATCTCAGATATTAAAACTGTTAACAAAACAATACCAAAGCTGATAGCATTGTCTACCCTTGAATCTTTTTCATCGAATCTGGCCTATTGCATGGGAACTGAAGTACAGAATAACCAGTGGTATAAAATAATCAGGATAAATTATAATACAAAGGTAGCAATACATCAAAAGATGTAGAGCTTATATTTGAAGTAAAACAGTCAAAATTTAATTTTTATTCACTGTGAAATATATGAACTGCACATTCAGCACTAAATTTAAATTCCATTGTTTTTCACATTTAAAAATCTTCTCAATTCAAAATATAATGGTATCTAAGATGTGTTTACATTAATTTACATTCTCCATAACAGTAATACCATGCTGTTTTATTTTTAAACTGATCATTTTTAAAAAATCCTATGAAGATCCTCAAACCTTAAAATTTCAAATTATTCAGTTCATCTAGTAAAACTAAATAGTGAAATCAAACCATTATTAAAATTAATGAATGATGTAAGTAACAGAAAATTCCAGATCATGAAAATGATGGGGAGGTTCAAGAAAATAATTAAATGACAGGATTTCACACAATCTCTTTGTCTCATGATTTAACTGCAATGCACTATCTATAATTTTATACACCCATAGTTTTTATTTTGTAGAGGATCAAAATCAAAATAAACCAGGAAGAACACATTATTTTTCTACCCACAAATTATATAGGCATACTGGTCATATTCATTGACAATTTTCACAAAATTGTATTGAGAATATTCATTATATACATCCACGTGCAGTTCTTTTAGTAAATTTTATTACATAATGTCAAACACTCTCTCTTATGACACCGACAGAAAACAGAAATAACCACAGAGACAAATGCCACCATGGTTCATCACAGCAGTAGACCTACTTAGACTTACCTTGGAAAAGCATCAAAGAACCAAGTTCTCTTTGTTTCAGGAAAGGCGACACGCATTCCCGACATAAGTGGTGAATGAAGAATGACTGCTCCAACTTCATATCGTGAGGCAAGATCTATTGTAGGCACTGTACCTATGCTCTGACCATAGAGAATAATGTTTTGTGGGCTTATTCCATATCTTGTACGTAAAGCCTGCCATGCTGCATCAATGTCTGCATAGATGTTTTTCTCTGAAGGTTTCCCCCCACTTGCTCCATACCCTGAGTAATCGAAACTGAATATATTACAATTTATTCTTGAGCCTAGGCCAATGTAAAAGCTGCTCATCTGTCCTAGATCAACTGCATTTCCATGACTGAATAGGATTGTGAACTTGGCATTGGGAGTACATCTAGCAAACATACACACTATCCTGTTGTTTTTGCTTGTTCGAGTATAGAACACTTCAATATTATCCAGCTCCCTTTGACTGTATTGCCATTCTGCTTTCTCTGTTAGATGTAAACTGTAGCGTGATCCAGTTTCGTCTGATATCAGATCATATGTTTTTTCTGGTGGCAGGAATGCAAGTTTGGCCGCAATACGTGACGGACAAGGAGGGCAACAAAAAAGGCAGCAGAGCTCACTGAACGACAAGCCGTTCATTGTGTTGGTTGGTGGTCTTGTGAGACAAGTTTAGTAAGTACAGTCGGTAAAATATGTCACCGAAATATAACAGCCATTCAGATACAAATAAAATAGCTGCCGATATGAAAGAGCGACAGTTACAGTGGAGAACCTTTGTTTTACCAGTGGCACTTCCTTCTCTTCTTGTCAGCCATCAACGCCATTTAATGACGTCACCCCGGAAGTGAGGCAGTGGAAAGACAACAATAGTGATGTGGAATCAATCATCGACACGACATCTTATTGAGGCTCATAGTTCAAAGGATAAAACACTCATTCGGAGGGGACAAAGAATTCCGCATGTTATTTTGTCAATAAATTGCAACAAAAAACACCCTTTGGGTCATATGAAATTATTTTTGCTCAAAAGAATAGTGTCACGCCAATATAACACCAGAAACGCCTTCCTGGCATACGACTTATGCGCTAACTGACATTCACCATCTACCACCACCTACTCAACGAAAGTACAATAGGCCTACTGAAATAGCAATACATGTACTATATAATGTACATAACAGTATATTTATTGAACGATATGCATATAGCAGTATGTTTATTGAAAGAGGCGCCATATATAATTCACGCATTAAGTAGAAAGTCCAACCCCTCCCATTTTCTGATTTAGTTTGCGCAGTTTTTAATTCTATTTTTAATTTCTCTTTATTCCAGGCAAAGTTTCAACAGCGAAGAAAAAGAGCCATAGCATGTAAATTTTAATATGAAAATTATTACTTGGCATCGTTAAGTTCTCAGAAACGCAAAGCACCCGCAGTGATTGCTAGCCCAAATAGATTATGATAATACATACTATAGAGAGTAGTCGAACCATTTTGACCACTAAACCGAGAAAACGGCGTGAGCGAGTTGTGTTCATCTATTAGGTTTATTTACATTAATTCCATCAATTGAAAGAAAAATAGAATCCACATATGTTTTAATCTTAAACTGACAGCTTTCATTGAGTAAAATGAAGGACTCGTCATTTTAATTATAAATAGATCTTATTATTAGATTAGATTTAAAAAAGAAAAAAAAAAGGAAAGTTTCGGGAGAAAAAGAGGAATTCAGGAGGAAAAAACAAAGACAGAAAAAAAATACTCCTTGTCACCGAAAATATCTTTCGATTCTTTTATTCTTAAAGTTCACAACCAAATACTGTACATAGAAAATAAATTTAATTATTTTTTAAAAAATTTAAACGCATATTTTTGTTTTGTTTTAATGCGAATAAATAGACTAAAATATACGTACGTAAGTGCCTTACATTGTACTACTGGTTCGGCTATTTTCGTCTAAGCAATTACCAAACGATCGAAGTGATTTGTAATCTGTGAAGTCTGCATTGGTTTAGTAGTGTGTGTGTACTTACATTGGCTCTTTTCACCTGCTCGCGCGGTATCTCTTGTGACTGAAATGAGACGACTGTCAACCAAACTGTTAACCAAATTACTTCCCTTTCCCAAGTACATGTAGGCTACATGAGCAAAAGGTGTATAATAAAAGCATTCTAAAGAAAGAAAAAAATCACGTTTTCTCTTGTTACGTGTTACATAAGTAACCGAAAATTCTTAGAAATTCACTATATACTGAAAATATTTCACTGTCTTGAAATGACAGGGTCGTAAGTCCAGTCAACCAAGTTTTGAAAAAATGGCCTCCAAAGTTTAGGATGGTATAATTTTTTTTACAAAGACCACTAAATTCATCTGTTTATTACAGGCAAAACTGGAGTCTTACTTATTTAAGACTCACGTAGGAGAAAATGCACACTGCTAAATAAACGGTAGCATATGTAACTCCATTTTGTAAAAAAAAACAAAAAAAAACAGACTTATGACCCTGTCATTCCAAGGCAGCGATTTGTTTCTCACTATGGTATTTTTTTTTTTTTAGATGTTTCAAATAACAAGATGAAAAGTGATTTTTTTTTTGGGGGGGGGGGGCAATGTTTGTATTATAAGTATATCTATGGCTTGTACTTGGCAAAGGGAAGTAACTTAGCCGGCTGAAAAAAATGGGTCATTACGCATTTTTGTACCACTAGTAGTTGATGGGCGTGGCCTATTATGATAACTATATTAATTATGTAAGTAAGTCTGCGTATTATTAATTATTCGGTAAAGGGCGGTGTAAAAGTTCTGGCTTGATTTTCTTGTTGTTGTGTTGTTTTGCTTTTTTTGTTGTTGTTGTTGTTGTCTGAGTTGTCTCTTCTTCATTTGTGACCTTCAGTTTCCTCGGAATTTGAACAGACCAATAATAAGACGATTGAATCGTTTTAGATTAAGTTTGCGACCTGCCCTAATATCTATCATGCAACACAAATAAAAGTGGACGAGGAGCACTCCTAGTTCTCTGTCTCATATGCTGTTAAGAAGGTGCTCATGTGAGGTTTTCACCAATAAAGGGTTAAATTATCGATTTTGGAATTTCAATGAATTGCATGGTTGATTATGTCTAGGTCGAGAATACCAAGTGCCAAAGCCCAATTCTACCGGTTTCAGCCCCCAAAAAGCATTTATATGTATATATTTTGTGTATATATCTATATACATGTATACTGCATTGCCCATTTTCTCAGGGTTCTGTTTTTTTCGCTAACTGAGCTTCACCAAATTCTTCAAACTTCAGCTGTTTGTTATCATATAGGCATCAGATTTGGTATACTGATAGACTATTCATATTTTTAGGTAATAGGCTAGTTAGTTTGTTGTGTTTCACACTGAGAAAGCTGAAATTGTTTATTCTTTTAATGTCGGTTGTTGTTTTCAACACTTTTTCTGTCAACATCAACTCTAGAATCTTTCTGTACCTATTTCATCCATCACAGACAAAATAAAAACTTAACCCATTGATCCATATTGATCTCATCTTTCAACATACACATATAGACAGTAAATGTCTTTATTGATTTATAAATTTTAAGAAGTTTAATTACGGTACCAGTTTATTTTTCAAGACGGCCGCCGTTGCAATGGCAACAAGCAATTTATTGAAATTTTTGTGACTGAAATTAAGATCTCAGCAAGTTATCAGTTTATACCAAGGACATTTTGTATCACTGAGGCCAAATTTTAAAGAACTCTAAATTCCACCAGAGCACCCCCTTAAGCCAACGAAGTCATTTTTGCTAATGATTTAAAAATTAAATGTTTCTCTGTATACCAGGCGGCTGTGCTATTTTTAAAACCTGTATGTTTTTTTATCTTGCCAACAGATATCAAGTACATGTATTCTCCAAAGACATCACATGCGAAGTTATTTTCGGAATTATTAATACATGTACACTGTAGTTGGTTGACTCTCCAAAATTGTCAAAATTCACCATTCGTACCAATTTTCACGCTTCTCTTCATGTCTTTCATTGGTTTTTCTCTCAGATATGTAAGAAAAAATATTTAAACATCACATACACGTATTTAAACACCAAAATTATTTGTCTTCTAATGATACTTTGAGATAACTCTGCCGGTAACTGTTACTACAGTTTTTCTATTGAATTGTCACGTATCTCATTTAAACCATTTGTCTATGTGTTCTGTGATGGCATGAGGCTGTATTTTGTAGAATTTATAACCAGTGTTCCTTATTTAGGCCATACCATGCATGAGGTGTTTGTTTGTTTTTCTTAAGCCTTTCCGATTATCTCGGCTTTAAGTGGCTACCTGATTTGGGTGAGAATTTTTGTGGGTAGAAATTTGGAATTTGGAAATTTTGCCCGGACAGCGGCACGCAGCCTACTTTTTCATCGATTTTGAACTGCCAAGGGTTCTTTAACGTGCGTAACGCACACACGGGACCTCCCAAATATATTCACCCATATCCGAGAAGGCTAGACATCGGGCTTCCCTATCCAGAGGAAGCCAGGGGACCGTTGAGTCACTGAAAAAAAATGCAGATCTTTTGATTCGATCTTCGTATCCTTCCATCCCCTACTGGAGGATCGAGCCCGGCCAGAACCCGCAACCTCACCGACATGAGTTGTTTTTACCCCAAAGCAGACGCCAAACCACAGAGCCACGGTGATCCCCTCACCATGAGCTGTTGTTATCTTCTGTCCTATTTATAGTGCTTCTTTCGACTGGTGTCAGAAACCCTCATGTTCAGTTTGTAACTTATGAACATGTTAATTTCATGCATGTAATTGTTTCTCTCTCTGCCAGGAACAAAAACCTTGGGCTGATTTTATGTACGAGTGTTACTGGTTATTTCATGTTGTCTACATGTACATATTATTATTATAATTAAAAATATAATATTATTATTTCGCCTTTGCTTTTCCTCTCATACATGTCCCTAGTATGAATTTCTCTTAGAATCCGACAATAATGTAATTTTTTTGTGCTATGTAATTGTAGTTGACAGGTTCCAGCTTTTTTCTGTATTGTCATGTCTATGAATGTTATTTAGGACACGCATTTCATATACATGTAATATAAAGTATGCCCTTTTTTTTTTCTTTTTCTGAAAATTGGTAATGTCAGAGGAAATACCATACATGTACTGTAATGTACGACGAACTTGAATGTTAAGTACATGTACCTGTGGTATGGATTTTATTGTCACATTTTATTAGATGTACCGGTACATGTATGTATACCTGTGTTATCTATATATACCATACATAATGTATGGTACAGTATAACTTATAGGTTATAAGGAATATATAAGTAAGTGAAGACAGCGGCAATACCCCAGACAAGCACAATGCAAGCTATAATTCTGAAAATGTTTTATATAGAAAAAAAAAAAAAAAAGGTGTGAACATTTTTGTTTTCTTTTCATGTGGATTTAATTTTGTGTTGATTCATGTCCGTAACATACATGTGTTAAACAGTTTCCCACAACTTCATGGCTACTGGCACCATCATAATTTGATATCACAACTGTAAGAAAGCGTTCAATGGCAAGAATTTCTTCTTTTTTTTTCCTTCTGTAGTTTTACAGCATTTTCAGCTCCCTATAGTAGAAATACTTCACGAATATTATAAGCAAATGAGATGTGTGTGTGTGTGTATGTGCGCGCGCGTGTATGTGTGTGTGTGTGTGTGTGTGTGTGTGTGTGTGTGTGTGTGTGTGTGTGTGTGTGTGTGTGTGTGTGTG
>JBCEWB010000001.1:7483453-7496039 GCA_039654565.1 Peronia peronii
CGCGGGTTTGAAGACGCCCCCCCCCCCCCCCCCCCCCCACCCCCACACCCATCACATGCTGAAATAAGCCTCAGATTAGTGCTTGAAAACTACTTACAATCTTGCAATAATTGAAGTCAACTTGCATGAACATTAACTGGCAAAAGACTATCAATACTGCTATCTTAATTTCCTCTCCCAGTTTCTTTCTTTTTTTTTTTCTTTTGCTTTTTGAAATTCTTTTTTCTTGTTTTTGTTTGTTTGTTTGTTTATTTGTTTTTTTTGGCCATGCATATTTGTCTTGCACAACGTACTTGTACTAACAGTTTCCCCTTTTTCATATTTTTGCTTTGCAATATGGAATTAAAAATGAACATTCATGTAATGGGGTTGTATCATTTAAGGTCTTTATTAAAATTTGCTTAACTCATCATCTATACCCGCGGCTTCAGCTGTCATCCCATAATGCAATGCTCATTGAAATCCTCTACCATAGCAAAGGTTTGTTAAAAAATGATCGAAGAGGCAATGTAAAAACCAAAAAAAAATTATCAAAAACAAAAATACTGTACTGTTCACTGTTTATTCTGCTTTTCCCTTTTTATGATGTCCTAGATGTAATTGTTTCCTTGCTGTTATAATGTTGTTTTGTCCATCCCACACTTACAACACCTTTCATTGATGTTGTAGGGAATAAGGAATACAACTTGAAGACAACTGAGAGCAAAAAAAAAATGATACAGACAGCAGCATAGCAGGAATGATAATAATTTGACAAATTTGAAGAATAGAACACCATTTTATTCATTCTCTTTGTCATTTGACAGTAGAAGCCATAACTTGCCTTCATTTAGGAATCTTGAAATAACATTGTTATTGTTAATTCTTGTTTTGTTTAGTAATTTTTCACTCTTGTCTTCCATAAATTGAATGCACATATGGATGAATTGTCTCGCGACCAGTCGAAATGAGACATAAGTCTTTGGAACCGAGAAATCGGGCTTTGAATGTGATGAGGGGGGGTCAGACATTCAATTGTTTTTTATTGCAGAAATTGAAAGTGCATTCATTTCTGAACAAGATAATATCGGTCTTACCCTTGATTTATAAATATTACTTCATTAAAATCATGTTTTTTGTGAGATAGGCATGTAGATTTATGTATTCGACCGTTCATTTAAACTCAATTTTCTCAAAATTTCGGTCATTGCTGGGGAGGTCCCCCTTTTTCTCTTTAAACTGCAATATCTCTGGCTAGAATAAAACTAGCTCAAAACTTTCGTCACCACTTGAAAGGGTATGAAATAAACTATTACATGATACCAGAAACCCCATACAGTGAAAAATTGACATACGTCTCATTTTGACTGGCTGCGAGACAATTATTGTAATTATGGATGAAAAAAAAAACACTTTGAAAATTGATAAAATAATGGAGAAATTTTAATGTATTTGCCATTTGTGCACAGTGTTGTTATATTTTGTATAATATGAGATCTGTTTCAAGTTATGCAGAAGCTGAATATTGTAGAGTATCATCGGATCTATCAAAGAACAAATACATAACTGTTGGGTAAATTCTGATCCAGTAGAAGGTTGGCTATGAGTAATTGTGGTTATGATAAATGAAACTGAATATGCATGGTTTATGTTGATTATGATACATGAGGCATGGTGTATTTATAATGATTTTGATGTCAGTGAACTGGAAAGACATTGAAACAGTCATTGTTCCTTGTTGTGATCAATATCTGAAAATTAAATAGTACTCAGCCCATTCATTTAATCGAGTCTCACAAGTTTCTACATCTTAATAAAAAAAGATTAGTAAGAATAAAACCAAATGAATTCAGATGAGAATTGCAAGTGACAGGAACTGCAGATTTTCACTTATGGTTGCCATAAGTAGCAAAATCAGCTGTTCTGGGACAGCGACAGAATCTTGATAGAAAACAAACATGATGAGTACCATAATTAATCCTGAATTAATCAGTGCCAGTTCTATAAATGATTGACTTTATGGCCAGTAACAAATCTCTTACCTTCTCAAGGGAATATGACTGTAATGCTGGTTTGATTTTTCTTTTTTTTTTTTTTTTTTTTTTTTTTCTTTTCTTTGGCTTCCTTTAAAGTGATTTTTTCAAAAATGTCTACCCAAAAGAACTGTATATGAAATGAAACCAGTGAAAAAATGGATAAAGCAAACCCGTCCTTTACCTGGTTAATTATTCAGGGGTGAACGTTTTTAAATGTTCATAAGAGGAGCAAGAAACATCAGTCCGGACATCAGCCCAGTAGTGTCTGGGCACATCAGCCTTTTTTATGTTTACTGCCTTATATAAACTTGTCACATAGTAACAACCATCAGACAGATTCAAGGATAGAAAAACCCCAAAAAAGTGGGTCAAGTACAAGCCACAGAGCACCAGGAAGAAATGTCTAGTAATGGCAGTGAGAGAGAGAGGAGCGGAACGTCGTTTATGTAGTTACAGATGAACTCATCTCAGCATCAGGTGGAATTGAAATCTTTGGTCTGTGGCCAGTGCCAGCAAAAAGGGTGAAGCTAACGATGATGTTGACAAGAAGGCATGATGCCAAAGTTATGAAGAAGTCAAATAAATCTTTCATGCTACATGTATTTGTCGACCTTCTTCAAGTTGTTATAACTCATTTATTTGTTATTTACATCTTGCGCTTTTTCAAGAGTCTTTTTTTTATTTATTTTTTTTGCACAGGCCGATGCCAGCCACTGCCAGCACACCTCGCATCCCAGCGTCTCGTTCCCAGTCAGTCTGGGTCAAGGACAAGGCTCACTCCACCCCCTCCAAAGCCAATTCCCAGTCAAAGGTCAGCCTGAGCTCGCTGGTAAAACGCGTGTCTCAAGTCACTGAGCAGTTTTCTTCTGATGTTTCACTGCGTAACTCGCTCGACTCACCACCCATTGAGCTTAGTGAACAGGCATGTGTATTGTCTCTGTGTGCTGGCATGTGTGTTAAGCCCTTTGGTTTTAAACTGGTACACTGCAGTACAACACCAGTATATGACACCTCTGTAGTAGGTCACATTTGCTTTTACGGACAGAGGGTCAGCCGAGCTATTGAGCATCCGTTTACCGCACAAACTATAGGGTTAGGATTAGGGTATATATAATAATAATAACTTATCTAGATCGATCTAAATCTAGATCTTTGCGTAAAAAACAAAAAATGTCATTCTGACCCGGTTTCCCATGTAAACACAGCTGACTGCCGTTTCTGTATATGCACATTAGACCGGCTGACCTTCTGTCTGTAGATGCAGATGTAAGCCACTGCTAGTTCTTAAAAGAAGAAAGAAAGAAAAACTAGAACAGTCCTTTGTGGAATATTTTGTAGGGCAGAGCACCCATCATTCCATGACATACAGTTTTTTTTTTCAATTGGGAGGACTTTGTAGATAGAAGTTGCTTATATGTTATGTTTGTGTTAAAAATAAAAATGAACTCGTGTCTTCAGTGGGTACATCGTAGAAACTAGTACAAAAACGTGTTCTGTGAAGGGGCATTATTTAGTCAAGGAGCTGTTTATTTTAGGTGACAAATGACAAATATTGCCTAATGTAAGAAGGGATCAGTATGGGGTTGTGTGTGCACGGGTCAATTAGGAGCGCCAAGTAAACTGGACAAAACAAAAGGCGTGAAAGAAGCAAAAAAAAGTTACTATATAACACCACTAGTTAAACTTTAAACATTGTTAAGTACAACACTGAGTTAGCACAGTAAATTTTTTTTTGGAGGGGGGGGGGCAAAATATTACATATTGCATTCTTTTCTTTAAAACTGGAGTCCCCAACAAACGGCTGAAGTGAACAGAGATTAAGCTGAAAAAAAAAAAAAAAAATGGGCTACAATTCATCACGTTATCCCCCCTCCCATTCTGTCTGTATACAATCTGAATTAGCGATTCAGTCATTATCGCCTTTTTAGAATATTGTCAAACATAAACTTTTTTCGGGTTTATATAGATATCTATAGAAATGCAGATCTTTGTGCAACAATTCTGTGTGCCCAATTTTAGATTGATACATTCAGTAGTTTTGGAGTCCATAAACCTTTTATGAGCTTTGTAATAGATTTTTTGTATAGATATACAGTCGAGTCCACTTAAATCAAATTTGCCCAGACCAACGTAGTGGGCTCGATTTAAGAGAGTTCATCTTCCGGTTTTAACGGGGGGGGGCAATTCTCGAATGACCAATGAACCATTTTAATCATTTTATTACATGATTATTTCCCTTTATACTGAAATCGCACTATGGCTCTCGAACTTTGCATTTATCTTAAATTCAAGCCCTCTCGTATAATTGGATTGCTAACCCTGTAGTAAGGGCTGTGTTGAAAGCAAAAGTAATGTAAAGAAAAGCACAGGTAGAATGGTGTTAGTTTCAGCCCTGAAAAGAACTGTTGATGAGAAGGTTTCAGCCCTGAAAAGGACTTAATGCTTTAGTCCTAAAAAGGGCAGTTGAGTAAGTTTTACCCCTGAAAAGAGGTATTAATAAAGTTTTAACTCTGAAAACAATTAAGGGAAGTCATTACAAAGTCTGTGAGGGTATCTATATTATAAACGAGTCAACCACAAGCAAAAAAAAAAAACTAGATCTAGTACGATGCAGAATCTCGGTTATCCCGTCATGGTGCAAGAACCAACATCAATAACAATAATGCTGGCGCAGCGCTCTGTTATACTATTCTAGCATAACCTACACACTCCGTAATACATGTAACATGTGTAGTACATGTACGCTGTACTTAATACTGTAGCTAGCCCTGGTCTGCGGTTTATCACCCCCACCCTCCCCCCCCCTTGTGAACACATGGCCTTCTTACGCTGCGTGCTGGCACAATACATTGTCTAACACCTCTCGCCCCGCCCGTGGCACTGTCTCCTTTGTTTTCATACCGCCAGCATCTGAGCTGGTGGAAATCACATGTAGTGGACAGAAGCCGATTTTTACCTTTGTGGCGGCGCTGACCGGTTCGATTTAAAGGAAACTTACGGTGATGGCTTTGATTTATGCGAGAGGCATTTAATAGACGCAAAGAGGAAAAAACAAATCTGTTGTTTCGTTTTATTCGATTTATCAGAAATTCATATTATCAGAGTTCGGTTTGAGTGGACTCGACTGTAGATAGTTTCAATGCCTACTTCTTTCTTGACATATGTGTGGGGGTGATTCTGTTTTGAATAGGCTGTCATCTTTAGTTGTGATATCTTATTATAGAGTCGGATAGCTGCACAAATTAATTTTTACATAATATTTTATTCTAAATCTGCCCCACCATGTTAATGAAAGACATGTTTGTTTTTTCTTTCTTTTGATACACTTGGTTGCCTGGAATATTATTATGTCAGAGGGGGGAGCAAGAGTTTTCTCTATCAGTGAGGATTGTTTAGCACCTGCCCTATTATTTGCCTTTGCTAGACAGAAGATTTCTGCCCTCCTCTGGATGGAACGTTGCCTTTGTATATCTAGGTCAAATTAGGTTTTTGTCAGATTTGAATTCCCTATGTCAGACACATTTTTTTTTTTTCTTTTTCCTATGTCTCTTGAAAAATAAGGATTTTATGTTTGAATCTGTAATAGAATAGCTATTTACTGAGTAACGGATTGAAACACTTTTTTGGCTCTCCTGTAAAATTTGATTTTCTGGACATACGATGTTTTGTCAGAAGAGATCGGATTTGTTAGGCAAGCTCTTTAAGGAAGGAATTAACCCTGCTCTGTCCCTTTTGCTTGAAAAGTACACCATGATAAAATTGGCAAAAATTAGAATGTAAGGAAAAGGATTTCTCCTTCCTGGAGTAATTTTTTCAAAATTTTCCTGTGCTTAAACTTTCAAATAGAGAGAAGAAATGTGATTTTTTTCTCTCCTTTCAAACGCTTATCCAGTGACCCTGGAGTTTTGCAAAGAACTACCAAGGAAGCCACTCGTAACATAGCTGAAAGGTGAAAGCAAAATATCATGAGCTGGCATAGGGAAGTAATATAACTGGTGAAAGACAAATCTCCAGTGGAATTGCAATGAAATATTTTCCATAATTTGTGAGCCCATACTACCATCATCAGGCCTAGACATTTCCATTCGATGGTTCACATTTCACATGATTGATGGTGCTTTATATGTTAAACAGCTAGGAAGTCACCAATAGGTTTTTGAAGTTGTCGCTGAGCATTGGACAAAGACATCATTATTTTACTATTTAGTCACTATTTAGGCTCTGGCAGAAAATTTCAAAGACATTTCAGGCTTAGTTTTTATGGTCATCATATGCCATTAGGTAGCAGCAAAGTCACATTGGCAGTTTGTCTCTCTGATTCTGGCAAGGCTACAATTTGATAATTCATATTTCACATGATTTATTGTCCTTTACATATTAAATTACAAAGAAGTCAATTTTTTAAAGCTGTCATTGATCACTAGAGGAGGAAGACATTGTAATTTTATGTCAAAGCCAGATCTGCTCGGATAGAAACTTTTCAGTCACATTTTAGGCCTGTTTTTTGTGCTCATCACACGCTGTCAGGTAGCAGCAAAGTCACAATAACAATGTTCTTCTCTGACTGTGGTAAAACTACTGTACATGGCAGAAAACCCACAGATACACATACTGTTCTACATTCACTTAGCGGAATCATTATTGAGAGCCTAGGACACCAGGCAATCTACCATGAATAACCCACAGAAACATGTGATTATCAGCACCATTGCATTCACATGTATGGAGGACTGTCTGTCTTAGTCATCAAAGTTATGTATTGATGATGAAACTAGATGAGAACCCACTGCCTCCATGGGAGATTTTTTAAATATAGCTCTGTGACTTAGAGTGTATGGCAAAGCGTGCGCACCTCGATGTTGATACATTGGTTGATTAAACTGAATACTCAAAGAAACATATGTTGAACACATCGTACTATCGAATATACAATTCGGATCAAGCAGCCTGGCGAGTTTATGATTCAATTATTATTGCATTTTTATAATAATATCAAAGATGATAAGTTTTTTCCGGGTTTATGTACATAGAGACGCAGATCCATATGCAGCAATGTTGTGTGCCAAATTTCATATGGATATATTGAGCAGTTTTCGAGTTCATAAGCCTTTTGTGGGTTTTTTTGCAGATTTATAGTATAGATAGTGATTGTATGATTGCCATGTATAATGCTGACATTTCTCTCCTGTACTAATGTATTGATTTGGGGATTCCTTGCACTGAACAGCACACCGTCACAAAGAGCATGTTGGTATTGTATGAGCTTTGAACTCAGCGGCCTTAAATGTAGAACTTTTTCAGTTGAGACTTATATATATATATATATCTATATATATGTACAAAAGATGGGTGAAGGATGTGCTTTAAAGGTTCACAGATAATCAAGAGGCAAAATTGAAAAAAAAAAAAAAAAAAGCTGTTTTTGAGTAAGATATGACATTTTTTTTTCTGAAATTACATCAGTTTAATCGAATTCTGTAGAAAGATACTGAAAAACTTGAAATTGGGAGTGTAATATTAGGGAAAGTTTAAATTTGATAGTACAGACTTCAGTATGGCCGCAATCACTCAGTCTGTTTTCTGAAAGTCACTGTGGTTATTTAAGTCTTAAGTGCAGTCAGTTTTCCATCTTTTTAGATTATCAGTTTCTACCTAGGCTGCAGCTTTGTGCATAAATATTAAACATTAGTATTAATCAGGGAAAGCATTGGTCAGATAATCCTGGGTGGTGAAAAACAAGGAAACGTGCAATAGACAAATATCTATGTGAAATTGTCATGTCAGAAATGCTGAAACTGAACAGGAGAGAAATGTCTCATTGGGAAGTTCAACTTGAGGGTAAAGCCACATCAAACTCTGTCTGCCTTTACAGTTCACCTTTGCTCATCCTGACCATGTTGTTGTGCGCATGTGCTGATTGACTTTTGACATGTATGACATGGGAAGTACCGAGCTGCACACTGACGCCTCTCCCGTCTTTGTTTTAAAGCTCCAGTGAAGTGTGACTGAACATGTGAATTGTCCGGGATATCATATGTCTTTCGCCCAAGGCAGATGAGTCAGAAATCACACAGGACGATTTTGAGCTACAGCCGTTTTTAACTGTGTTCCAACTGAGATCCCCCAATTTTTTTTTTTTCAGGTGAAAAAAGGTTAACTTTTCGTGTTGTGAAAAAAAAAAACAATTTTGGTGTTTGAGTTGGAAAAAAGTTAAAAATGCCATACCTCGAAATTGCCCGGCACAACTTCCGACTCATTTACCCTGGGCGCAAGACAGAAAAATTATAAGCCTATGTTCAGGAGAGCCTTCCAGTGTTTAAGAGGCCACAGATTCCTCGTGTCTTTGATTCTCCATTGTTGAAACTTTGATGTCCATGGAAAGACCAGTTTATATTCAGTGTCGCAGAAAGATCCATTAAGTTGGGTGGATGGGAGGTCACATTTCATTGCAGCTTTTGGACATTTTTACATCATTCAAATTTTAAAGGTCTTGTTTCAGATTTTTCTCACAATGACTTGACACTTTAAAACTATTTAAGAGCCATCACCCTTTCCAATAGAGGATGAAGTGAATATGTGCACCCTGTCAGCTTTGCCAAAGCAAATTCAGCCACTATATGTAGGAATTATATTCTAAAAACACTGTCATCTTTTTCTATTATTTATGTGGTCACACTCACCTTGGTCATGTCTTTATGTAATACTGATTTGTTATATTTGACATCAAATGTTGAATTATGTACATTGCATAACTATCAGACAGAATGTGGCGTAATGCTAATCAATTTACTCTGCCATAGTTCGATTTCATCAACTTTTTATTTTTATTGTCTAAAGTACAACTTTTTAAATTGAGGAACTATAGAGAAGTAGATAAATTTCTCATTTCTATTAACAGGAAAATTAAAATTCAGAGTTATTTTAAAATTCAGAGTTATTTTAATATACAATATTTTAATCACAAAAACTGCAGCGATACAATATTAGTTTGCAGTGCTTTGCCAGCTCAATGACTTAGATATTTGATGCTTGAACTCTCTGAAGCTCTGAACTCAACAGAGTTCTGTTAGTATCCTAGTATCCGTACTAACTTATAGAATTCTGTCCGCTAGACTTTATTAGCGACTGGTGATTTATTTTGATTTATCCCTAAATGTTCTTCAGTTATCCTGAATGGCCATTAATTAAGTTGATATTCACTTTATTTTTGTGGGTGTTTGTTTTAACAAATTAAATTCCATCACCTGTTGATTTGTCTCATCAGTGTTCAATGTGAGATCTGTGAATTATCTTTCTGATGTCAAGAGCTTCATCTCATATTTGAAAATAGTGATAAGTTAGTTTCTCAAAGATAGTTCCTATCCTAACGTTCTCAATATTTTTCAACTTCAAGATAGCGTTTTCTGCAGGGAGCTTCTCACTTACACATATTAATCAGTGAATGTTTTAGTCTTATGTGGTTGATAGGGCATAAGTAGAGGACATTGTACAAGGAGTTTTTGTAATACATATATGTTCAATTCAAAAGTGGTTGTTAATTTTTAAATGTATTTTGCATCCTATTCTGCAGTCACAGCTTGCGTATGGAGATCTCGTCTCCATCAGGCCTCACCTGCTTAGGAAAAAACGGTTTTATTCAGTGAATGTAATCATCTAAATTTAATTTGACATCAACTCTTTCATTAATATCCTTTTCACTTTTATTTTAAGGGGATATTTTGGAGGTGTGGCCATTGTTTCTTTTCTTTCAGTCAGGTACAGCGGAAGAACATTAGTGTAACATATAATTTAATGTTTACTGAATGTTTGAAAGGCATTTTCTAGTGTATCACAATATGAACGATGGCAAGGGAATAGGAGATTGACACTGGTTGTTCTTGTTCCATATTTAATATCATTTTGTAATTTGTGTAACTTTGTGAATAATTTGAATGAGAAATGTATATTTTTTCTTCTTTTTTTAAAAATTTTTGTTTTTACTTTATTTTTTTTTTGTTTACTTTCACCCAGCATGTGGAAAGCTAATATGTCACCCTCCCCCATTTTTATATCTTCAGTTTTTGTTTTTCCATTTGCTAGACCCAGTGATGTGGTAGGGGTTTTTTTTTTTGGTTGCTTTATTTAATTTTGTGGACAATATTTTGGATGTAGATTTCTTTCTGAGCTATTGTTTATGGCCAAGGCATGAATGCTTGAAAGTTGTGATGTTTGAGACCAGGCGCTTCGACGTCCATGAGAGGCTAACGGCACCATAGCAGCAAATAGCTTTACTTTTTTCTTGAAATATGTATACATATTTATATATATTCTATATTTTATATTTATATTTGCCTGCCTTTATAAGGCCTTAAATGTATCCCATCCTTTATTACTAAATATTTTCATTTTTTTTTTTCACAAAGAATATTAATTATTGTTTGACTTTAAATATGAATTAAAATTTACTCTTTTTTTTTTTTTTTTTAACAACATGCTGAAGCATGGAAAAGATTGTGAGGAAGAAATCTATGACCTACCTGAGAAAATGAAAATGAATAGTGGAACAAGTGGTGAAGAGAGAGCTTATCTGAGTTAGTATTCAAAGTATCCAGTTTATTTTTTGATCATATGTTTTTATGAAATGAGATGGTGCTCGTATCGCAGTTAACTACCAATTATTTCTGGAATCTCCTAGAAAAATTTGAGCTAGTTTTTCTATAAGATAAAAACGTCAGCAAGTCAAGATTAGCTAATATTTTAAGTATAAGCCTTACATTTCAACTTTGCACTCTGTGTATGTTGACCTATGAACTATTGTCTCTCTATAGCTGACACCCAAACGACCACCACGGCCAGAGACGGAGAGACGGCCCAGTCGCCCTCCCAGTACTCAGCTGAACAATAACTATGCCCACTCTGGTAGTGTCAACAGCCTCAACTCCTCGCAGTCGGGGGGTCCAGTCTCTTCCAGGCTCTCAGCTGGTGAGGCACACTTGGTTTGTCATACACACTAGAGGGAAATGAGTCACATGCTGGATTGAGAACATTGGATATTTATTGACCAAGGAGGTCACTGGTGTTAATTAACCCTTTAAGTATCCATTTTTATGTGCCTATCCAAATAGACAAATTTTTTAATGGGATCCGTAAGTCACAAATTTGCAAATTTAAGTGCCTATTTGAATATGCACAGAAATTAGAAGTGAGCACTTGAAGGGTTAATGAGATGGGAAAATAACAGGTAGATCCTCATGGCCAGAGATATTGGAAGATCTAATGCCAAATTAATTTTCCGGCTGCCTATCCAAGTCATGATCGTGGCATGTGAATTCACGTACTCAACCAGGAAGCTGTTATTTCGGTCTTGTGCATTCGTGAGGTTAACTTTCAGTGTGAAATATTTCACGACAAATGAGTTAATGAAATAACTGTTTTCACCATAGTGCACGAAACTTATTTTGTTTTCCTTTGACAGCAAATTTTTTCGATCCATGAACATTTTGATGGACTCATTGTACCTGGTCACCTGTCATTTAATATGTCATATCACCTGCTGGATGTCAGAAGTGGCAGAAAAAATAACATCAAAGCAGTTGAGAAATATGACGGAAATTTCACACTTTTCCAGCAGTTTACAACTATAAGCAACGACTTTTTTACCCTTGCGATGTCATTGTAGGAACTGGCCAAACTTTCCTCACGCTTTGTACACCTGATGGTTGTGGGAAAATTTTCCTCCCTCCCAGATCCAGTAGCTTCCATTGACACTGTGTCCAGATCTAGCAGTTTAGTTTTGCAGTGTTTTCTCTCATGTCATACATTTTGTTTTTTGTTTTGGTTTTTTTTAATTTGTCCTCGATACATATATCGTCCCTGTAAGTCTCTAAAAGCGTAAGTCCGCAGAGGCGAATTTTACAGGAGAGACAAAAAATTCAATAAATCGAAGTGAAATCATGAATCGCTCGTTTAGATCACGTGACAAAAAGTATAACTTTCATTGGTTCCATGGATTTGATATTTATAGAGGAGGTGGGGGAAATCCATTCTAGTTTAATAAAGCCAAAAACATCATGACCCAATTTTCCAGACTTACGCGTTTAGAGACTTACATTGACAATATATATATATATATGTGTGTGTGTGTATGTATATATGTCTCGCAGCCAGTCAAAATGAGACGTATGTCGATTTTTCACCATATGAGATTTTTCGTATCATGTGAAAGCTTATTTCATAGCCTTTCAGGTGTGAAAAAAGTTTTGAGCTAGCTTTATTCCAGCCAGAGATATTGCAGTTTAAAGAAACAAGGGGGGACACCCCAGCAATGACGGAAATTCCGAGAAAATCGACTTTAACTGAATGGTCGAAAGCATAAATCTACATGCCTACCTCACAGAAAACTCAATTTCAGTGAAGTAACTTTCATAAATTCAGAAATGAATGCACTTTCGATTTCTGCAATAAAAAAAAAAATTTGATGTCTGACCTCCTCATGACATTCGATGCCCGATTTTTCGGTTCTAGCCCAGCGACTTACGTCTCATTTCGACTGGCCGCGAGACATATATATATACATATATACACACACACAA
>JBCEWB010000001.1:7496139-7507922 GCA_039654565.1 Peronia peronii
AAAGAAAGAAAGAGAGAAAGAAAGAAAGAAAGAAAGAAAGAAAGAAAGAAAGAAAGAAAGAAAGAAAGAAAGAAAGACAAAAAGCATCGCAAGTCTATAGTCAAGGGCTAAGTGAAAATGAATATCAATTAAATATTCCATAAAGATCTAAAAATTATGTTGGCATTTAAAATGGACGGATAATGGAACATTGCACTTTTGTTCAGCTTGATGCACAATTCTTATTTAGGTACTTGTTGTATATTCAACATGATATACGTGGACTGTATGATCTAAGATATTATATCAATTGGTCTTTGCAAATATATGATCACAGATCAGACTGTGCGGTGACGTCATGGGACATGCACATTAAAAATCCCGAAGGGAAAAATATCACGCGAAACAAATTGCACAAACAGCTTGAGCGATCACAGGATTTGTGGAAAATGAAAATTAAATATCATGTATTTCAGAATGAAGAGGCTGTGATTATGGTGGAAAATGAGATTGAATATCGGGAAATAAGATGTGCATGTTACTATTTCTATTGCATTCATTGTATAAGACA
Source organism: Peronia peronii (assembly GCA_039654565.1). Taxonomy (NCBI): domain Eukaryota; kingdom Metazoa; phylum Mollusca; class Gastropoda; order Systellommatophora; family Onchidiidae; genus Peronia; species Peronia peronii. Next base: position 7,496,690 of record JBCEWB010000001.1, read on the forward strand.
TGAGTAATAATAATCTGTTGTCATGAAAAGATAGGAAAACTTTCCCCCTTTTGTAACTAAAGTATCCTCATAAATAAATAAATAAAATTATGACAAATAAATAAATAAATAAAATAAACAATTGGCCATTGTGAGCTAAGAAACGTACATGTATTGTAGTCTCGTGCACACTTTATTTTCCTACGAAAGTGAGTTTGACATCCCTAATAGGTTAATGTACTAGATCTACCCACACATGCAATGTTTCTTTTGCATAAATACATGAGTTCTCTTGTTCTGGCTTATTTTGCTTTGGATAAAAGCATTGCACACACTGCAAACGGCTGCACATCTATATCTTGATCTACTACCATGTTGGCAAAGACAGAGTACTTTCAACAGATCGGATGTGCTAAAAAGATGCCTGCCAAAGGGATTTGCAGGATTTGGAATCAGACTTGCGGCCATCATCTTCACTGAGCGCACTGATTGGAGACAGCCAGGCTGGATAGTAAGGTCTTTCCCAGTCTGGGGACTCACTTGTCTTACAGACTGAGGTAAGGGTGGGCACATTTAGCTCATGCGGTCCGCCAGTGTCTTCTGCTGCCCACGAAAGCATTCAGCAAAGCAATTCTCTTACATTTGTCTCATTCAATTACTTGTGCTGACTGATAATTAATCAATGTGCACATAAATAAATTAAATGAAACCTTTTTCTGTGTACCTCTATTGTTTTAGTTTTATTTATTTATCATTATAATGCAATTTACACGTCGTAAAATGTCATGTTAACTAATGAATACGATCAGTTTTAGAAGGTGCCGCCCTCCGCGAACCATCACCATGGCCCTCTCAAAGTGGCTCCCGAACCAAAGCAACTGCCCACCCCTGGCAGACGGTTATGGTTTTGTTCAGCTTTTCAACCTCCTGTGGTGGTGGTTATCTCAGCTGTACAAAAACGCACAAAAATATAAATATCAGTTTGCGAGCTCAATATGCTCTGTCACTTTCGCCTGACAGAGAAGAAACAATCCAAGCCAAAGCACTGCAGAGCGCGACAACGTGGTCTCCCGGGACTGTCCAGCGCCAACAACAATAATATGGAAGAAATTGCCAAGAGACAACAAGGACAATCATGTTCATCTAGATAAAAGAAGTGACGAGTAATATATCATATTCAAAAACATAATAGATTTGTTCCGAACAGCTGGAAATTCCCGTCTATTTTTAGCAAACAGTTTACTATCACTGACAGAGGAAAAAAAAAAGTACACGGACCTCGTGGTACGGTGGAGCGGTAACACACATTAGTGAATGTTCTATTTTTAGCAGGGGTATAAACACTCGGTCGTAGATTTCCAGGATTGTGCTTGGTCGAATATGAATTATTATGACTGGCATTCAGACACAGATTTAATTATGACTGATGGAAAAGAACAAACATGAAATAGCATTCCAATGATCACCAATCATCCTTTACATCTTTGTTGTCCTTCTTTCTGTTCGGAGCAGAAGTTACATTTCGAGGAGTTTTGTAAAACATTTTCTCTGCGCTTCTCTCTAAAAACCAAACCGATTCCTCTTGTGTCCTTCTAATTCTTAGAAGTGTGGAATGTATTCATCTAGGCAAACATACACTCTTGACACTTTTTGTTTGAATACCTTTCTAGATCAGTTACAATGTAGCAACAATCTACTCATTCTATAGTACCTTTAGGCTGAAAGGGCTAATTCTTAAACGTGAGTAAATGTCGTCATTAACGTATGTCACCATCGCAGTTGCCATAGATACATGACTGCAAAGTTTTCTTGTTTCTCATGCATGTCCAGCGAGTCTGTGTGGCTGACCTTGTATAGGAATAGGACTATTCTGTGTACAACTGTGTTGTAGGTCAAGCACATTCAATTTAGGACGAGGCTATTGTTACCAGGTGGTCAAAATAATCCCAATGATCTATTGCTACCAGGTGGTCTTAACATTGCAACTCAATGTCAAATGATACTGGAACAAACCGTATGTCTCATTTTACCCCTTACCCTAACCCTAATCCAAACTCTAACCCTAACTGTAACCCTAATCCCTAACTCTGACCCCTATCGTAACCCTAAATCCAGCCCTAACTCTAAATCTGATTCGTAGTCCTGGTGCAGTGTGGAACTTCTCCTTTCGGGAGTCTAGACTCTAGATCTAGAATCAACAAGGTCGAATCTAATCCCCCAAATCAAAATAAAAAATCATTAATTTGTTCAGTCAAAACGAAAAACCTTGTCGCCACAGACCACTGAGTCTATTGGTCGTAATTGTCAGTGCGTGTATGACAATTATACCTTTTGGGTTCTTGCCGCCCTCCTTGATTCTACTTGGAAACAACTTAAGGTGCGCACTCCAATAAAGCATTGCCGATGGAGTATCTTAAAATGGGCCTAAGACTGACGATGAAAGGTCAAGGTAACACAAAAGTGTGCAGGTCTTGTCTGATTACCAAATGTAGTACATGTACGGTACATCGACGTGTAGAACAGAAATGTCTATCTCTATACTTTTACTCTACATTACGTTCTATAGACGTCTTTCAACCTCCTGGTGGGGGTACACTTTCAGTTTTACTGCTGTAAGGCTTTAGAATCTCCCTTCCCCCCCCCCCCGGAGGGGGGCAGGGTGAGGGAAGGAGGGGGGAAGAGGGGGGTCGATCAAGGAAAATTTGAGAAATGTCTTCACAGGAATATTACCCCTCCCCCCCCCCCCCCCCCACTCCCTTTCCTGTATCTTTCCAATATTACTTTATATTACTTCCAATACAGCATTGTCTGGAAAGGATGACCAAAATACTGGGTATGTGTGTGGCCGGGGAGGACTAGATCGTCGCTTTTGTGACGGGTTGCATTAACTCTCTAAGCCTCAGAGAAACGTTTGAAACAAAACTGATAGTTCTAGCATTGCCTAAAAGAAAATGGAATGCTCATACATTTGTTATGAGATTTTTCATGTCGACTCAATATTAACTTGCACTAGAAAGTAGTGGTCCTAAATTATCTCATCATGATAGACATCCAACATGTTCTTCACGATGATCATTTTTTAATTATTATTTTTTTTTTTTTAAGTCAGTAATTACGTGTAGCAGATAATATGTTATTGCAGGCTGTAGATTTCCTTTTTATGCTGTCCACACGTACATGCACGCAATTTATCTAGATCAAGTCTGAGATGTGTACCGCGACTGAGATTGTACACATACAAGTGACCCCATACCGTGCTGAACATCTGCAACACGGCAGTTAAGTGTCAGGTATCAAGGCAAGGTGTAATTAATTTGTCAAGCCTTGCACATCCCCTCCTTCAAAACTGATAACTGGTCATCAAACCCGTGACACTGAGACCACGGACTGAAACCAATGGTAGCCTAATTAGAACAGTATTGTATAGTGGTGTTGCATGTCGGTTAACTTAAAGCGCCCATCTGTGCTCCAAGCTTCACTGCTGACTCATAACTCGAGTACTTTGACATCATCAAAGTCCAATACACTGCAAAAGAAGGATTGGTGCTGAACTCTATTCTTGTAATCTCGAGATATCCATTGTGACTTGTCTTCACCACGGTCGGGACCGGTACAGTACACTGCAGTTTGACACCAGAATGGCTACCACAAGAACTATGGTAAGACTCAAATCAGAATGTAACTGACATTTTCACCGCCAACCCTTTGAGGCCGTCTGAATCGTACTAAAACGAACAATGTAGCCTGCTTTCCGAATCCTGGGTTGGATAGTCATATCCCCACGAGACTTCTACAGGCTTTTTTTTTCCGAAATGCCAAGCAAAACAGAGTGTTCGCTCTGCCCATATAACGTCTGGGTTATTCTGAAGAGTAAACAATTAGGCATCGTTTTTGACTAAGCAGTGCTCACTTGGTTTTAAGGTACATTGCTAGGCCTCAGCGAATGACGTGTTTTTTTGTTTTTTTTTTTGTTAACACTTCAAACTTGGTACCATAAATTCAAGCATGCTTTTGTGTAGGCAACATTGAAAGACCACAAAACCTCAAGGGTTTGTTACTCAGTTGGAAAATGACTATCAAAAATAAGATTCGGAAAAAAAAAAGTTTCGTTTCGCTTATAAAAGCTTGTGTTTTTGTTCCACATGGATTGTCTTCCTGAAGACTCATAAATCTGAAGTCTGTTAAACCATCTTAAAATGTGAACAAAAGGACGGCTGAATTTGATGAGCGGGCGCGATGCATGCACATGTCGACAATGCCCGCTCACCCATACAACTTCCTCACTGCACGGTGCAAACTTCAACAAACCACAAAACTTCCCATACATTGTCGGGCCAAGAACAATCACTCTGCTTGTTTTGCATTACCCAAAAAGTCTATAATATAATGGTAGGACCCACTTGATTTATTACGAGAGTTTCTGGTCACTATCTACGAAAACGTTTCCTGGGTTTCAAAAATTAAAACACTGTATTAATATGTTTCAATTTCTCTTTAAAGTATCTTGACTGAAGAATCTGTGCTTGATATTTTTATTCAATTTTTTTTTTTCTATATGGTTGTTCTGTCAAGATGCCATATAAGAATTGGTATTTTATGGGATGATTTGTACATTACATGTATATGACTATGATGCTTTCTTTTCACACATATTGAGGCAAGATTTTAGGAGTGTGACAAAATGACAAGCAATAAAACAAGCTGAGAGAGCATGATCTCAGACCAGTGTCAAAATGTCTGTAAAAACAAAAAAAAATTAAATAAATGTAAAAAACAACAACAAAAAATAAAAATGAAGTTACTGGCACTGAGGCTAGATCTAGTGGGGAGGAGTGTTGATCCATCAGATGTCTCTGAGTGATTGTCACTGGAAAAAAACAATTATTGGTCTTTTGTGTGTGTATGCTATGCTGCATGAGAAAAAGTAATGCAGCTGTACATTGGCCTCTTATCTTCTAGTCTGGGTTTCAAAATGAAAAATTTAACTGCCTTCAGAAATAGTCAAATCCTGCCTGCAATCTGATCCACATGTAAACCCAAATGTAAACATTAGCACTGCAAAACAAGATGACTTCCAATGAGGAATTTACAATTCAATACCATCTTAATTTGTATTGATTTTTATGGCCTTTTATCATCCGATCCATCATGACAGAGAATACAATAAGTAATGACAGTGCAAATGCATGTACATGTAAATATGTATATGTAAACTTGGAAATATAAATATCCACACTGTACAGTTTTTACTGTCCCTGCAAAACTTTGAGTTACAAATTCATGAAAGACTATGGGAGATACTTGATTCAAATTCCTGCTCATGGATTAAACAGAGCTAGTAGAGATCCTCCGCTGACAATTATCTTATCTTTGTCTAATTGCAAATCATCAACGATCTAACCAGATAACTGTGATTAACAGCCAGAGTATGGTCAGTCATTATGGTCATTTATCAAAATCAATAGAACAAATGGAAAGTCAACATTACACACTCTACATACAATCAGTCAGATCTTCCTGAGTCATAAACCCAGACTTCCCTCAACTTTATAATGTGCACATTCACAAGAAAAGTAAAATAATATGAAAAAAATTCCTAGGGAAAATTCAAAATACGATTTGCCTCACGGGAGGTCATAGCCTATTGTTATAGAAGAGGATATTATGTGTAACACAGTGTAACAAAGCTACTTCCTAGCAAGTGCCATGTAGACCATTCTTAAACATGTTCCTACCTTATGAAGGATGAAAAAAACGACTAGTATATCTCAAAAACTACAGTCACAACCAAAAATTGGAGGAATACATATAATTTCTGCTTGAGCACAACCTACAACTATCTGTCTCTGATAATACCTTTCCTTTAGCTTAGGCTTACATGTGCACAATGCTGGCATCTGACCTGTCATCTTGTTTAGTGTATGCATTGCATTTTGGATGAAGTGGACTCCTAATGTTGACAGTGTTTTGTCTCTTACTGAAGGATGCAAATTTTGCTGTTGCTCCTCTTACTGGATCCAGATGCAACACTTTCAGCCCGAGGTGTCGGTTGATTGGACGAAGTTGAATCCTCACTCATCTGGTTTCTTGGTGTTCTTGGAGTTAACCCATTTGCAAAATCTTTGGGTTCCTCCATCACTGCCTGCAACTGGCTCTTCAACTCTCCAACCATACGCTCCCGATCCTGAAGCAAAGAATTCTGAGTCGCAATCTCAAGACGCAATTTCTCCACCTCAGACATTAAGTTCTTTTCACGTTCTTTGGCTAACTTTTCGGCTTCCTGTTTCAGCAACGCTTGCTGAGCTTCTCTTTCTTTCTCCAAAAGGCGAACTCTGGCATCGGCCTGTTTCTTCTCCTGCTTCATCCTCTCCAGCTCAAACAGCAAGGTTTCCTCCCGTCGTTTGACCGTCACATCTGAGACAAATCCCCGACCTGATGGTTTCTCTCTGGGCAGGAAAGGCTGACCTCGTCCACGACCTCTCGCTGGTCCCTTTGTCTTTATCCCTAACTTTGAGGATTGCAATTTCTGTTTTGAGACTTTATTGTATGAAAGGCCAGAAGCATCAATAACAGATTTATCTTTACCACCTTTAGAAACATCTGTTGAACTGCTGTCTGAAAATACTTCTGCCTGCACAGAGTCTGGAGTGCTTTCTGAACTCACCACTGAGTAGGTCCTGGTCCTTGACTGTGACGGGAAAGTTTGAGCTCGTGGGCTGCATTTGTCTCCACTGATAAAAGTCTGTGTGTCCAAGTGAGGGGAATAACAGATACTTGAGGCCACTGGGGTTAGGGCTCGGTTGATCTGAATGCTGGACATAGATGAGTCAATGCCTCCAGCTCGCCTCTCCTCCTCAGATTGGCCGCTGGTATCATCTGGTTCATTTCCGTCATTTCTAATCTCTGCACTCTGAGCTAGTTCTTCCATCAGCCATGCTGGAATCGCACTGTGAGCATCTTTCTCCGAAGTCTCTGATGAACACGAAATCTCATCTGTCCCCGTCCCACCAGAGTACATCTGGCTGCTGGAATTTCCTGCAACTGTTGCTAAGGACTGACTGGATTTTCTGCGAATGACCCGCTTCTTTAGCGTTTTACGTCTTGGTGGTGGTGCAGTTGTCTCAACTTGAATGAACAAGTTTTCACCGTGACAGTAAACATTTCCCAACAGCATTTTTTCATTTCCTTGTTTTAGTTTGATGATCTCCATTGGCTCAAAAATGACGACAGAATCATCTCTAATGGTAGCCTTGTCCTTGTCTTTCTCCTTAAAATTTTCCTGACTACTGGCACTCAACGAGCGGCGAGGTACACTGCTAAGTGGTCTAAATCCCAGAGAATCGGTGTCATAGCATCTTTGACACTGGTTGGCATCACCGGCCTCCTTCAAATCTGTTCCATTCATTTGTCTGTGATCATGACCTTCTCTGTCCATTTTTGTGCTCCCAGTGGAATTTCCTATACTTGAAGATACACTTTCCACATGTATGTCATCTTTACCAGCAGAGCGATGGATACATGATGAACTGTCATTACAGCTGGACTGACTAGTGGTGTCCTCACACCTGGCTACAGGTGGCGCTGTGTACCGCAGTCCCCAGTAGTAGAGCTCATGATCTTTCGTGCTGGCAACTGTATAATGCTCTCCAGACTGCACATGTGTTACTGTCTTTTCTTGTAAAGTTTTCACCTCCACTGGAGCACTGGATGGTTTTGTGTTCTGCGTACCCAGCTGGCCCTCGGAATTCTTGCCAAATGTAATGACATGGCCAGGTTCGACAATGACTGCTGTGTGATACATACCCATAGATACTGAAAGCACGCGATGTCGAGCTAATGCTCTGACAGGAGTTGGGACATTTTTCCCTTCCACTTCAGTCTTTGTGAAAATGTTCTTCATGGCCATCAGAAATCCCTGTCTGTTGTTTAGACCCAGCTTGTTATTTTCATTGTTTCCACAAGCAAATACCCCTCCCACATCTGATATGAGCATAGTGCCATCAATCCCACACTGGACATCTGTAAATACCACAGATTCAGCAATGAAGACGACTGTTGGCACACACCGATTTTCCTCTGTGCCCAAGCCTAACTGACCAGAAGAGCCCATCCCCCATGACAGAACCTCTCCATCTCTGCCGATCACCACCACGTGGCTCAAGCCGCTGGCAACTGCCATCACGTCCACACTGAGCAGCGACTCCACCAGTCGTGGCCGGGATGTGCTGCACCAATCACCGTGACCTAGACAGCCATTGCTCCCATCCCCACAAGTCAAAATCAAGCCATTGTCACTTCTGAATACACTAAAACCAAGCCCACATGACACTGTAGTTATAGATTTCCCTTTCAAAGCCTCTACCAAAGTAGGCGTGTACCTGTCCCTGGTATCGCCATGTCCTAGTTGTCCCAAACCTCCATGGCCCCAGGTAAACACCTGCCTCTCTATAGTGGTCACTATCACATGATCAGGCCCCACAGCCATATGCTTTATTTTCATACGGGGAGGCAAATCATTAATGCAAGTCAATACTGTTGTTGAGGATTCCAAATAATACAGAACTGAACGGATTTTGGCTTTCTTGCTGATATTGCCCGTAGAATTGTCATCATCTTGATCTGACTTTGTACTGTCTAGGCTGCTCATTAATGCTGGCAAACATTGGTACATGATAGAATTTGCTTCCGGCCTCTCCTCTGGATCCTTTCTGAGCATATCTGTGACAAGCACCTTGAGTCCCTCACTATAGTTACCTTTCACTGGGGCAAAGTGACCCTTCATGATTTTGTTTACAACAGCTGGAAGATTTGATCCTTCAAATGTTTTTTGCAAGCAAATTATCTCATACAATATGCATCCCAGAGCCCAAATATCAGATTTAAAACTGTATTGCTTCCCTTCACACATTTCTGGACTGATATAATAAGGTGTGCCTAATACAGTTTGAGCTCCTTTATTAGCAGATCCCATCATCTTTGAAATCCCAAAATCACCAATTTTGACCACACCTTCCTTAGTCAAGAAAATATTGTCAGTTTTCAAGTCTCTGTGGAGTATTTTGTGGGAGTGGATGTGTCTTATGGCAGCAACAATCTGCTGAAATATATTCAAAACATCCCTCTCTTCCAGTGAATGATCCTGTTTTGCAAGGAACTGAGCTAAGGTTCCATTGTCAGCATATTCCATCTCTATCATGAGGACACCATCTTCTTCAAAACTGTCATAATAACTGATAATATTTGGATGATCCAACATTGCTAAAACGCTTACTTCATTCAGTGCTAGCTGCCTTTCTGATGCATTCAAATCATGCATGTTTATTTCCTTTAATATGACAAGAGACTCATCATCTTTTTTCTTATATAATACTGCTGCTCCATAAGCACCTTTGCCCACTGTTCGTATTTTCTCAAAACCTGCAAGACTTTGCTGATGATGCCCACTCCAATTTCTCAGCTTTTCAAGCCTAAAGTACAATTCCCCAACACATGTCTTAGATCCCAGTTCTTCGACTTTTCTTTGATGTGTGTGATGGCCCGACAAACTCTGCCATACACCAACATTTACTCCAGTAAGATTCTGTAATTCTTTGACAAGTGGTGGCAGACTGTCAGTATTCTGCAGGCAATACCAACCCAAGAAATCTATTCTTGAAGTGGTATCAGCTACCAAAAAGTGATTCTGCACAATGTGAGTGAAAAATTCCTGAACACTTTTATCGAGGTTGCCATCTTTTCCAATAACCTCCTCTTTTGACAGCAGTTGCAATGATGTTCCCGAACAAGTCAAGATGAACGCTACACTCTGCAGCTTCTGACCATTGCAAGTCTGTGAGATTTGAGCTTCTAAGTCATTAAGTGTACTAGTATCACAATTGTACTGAAGCAGGCTAACATTTGGGAGTAATGCATGTCGAATAGATGATATGTTTCTCACCTTGCTGGAAACAATAACAAGCCTGGTGGTCGTCAACTGCTTGGCTCCAATTCCGCCAAAATCACACTCGATATCCTTTATTATATCATGTTGATTAGATTCGTGGTCGGCTCCATTAGTTCTTGGATGAGCCACTGAAGGTGGCTGATATGAGTTGGACCGAAAAAATGTTGGTTGAGATGAAGGCGACAGAGAGTGGGACAGGCTGCGACGATGGCCACCTTGTTTAGTGTCTGGCCCTTTGGGAGGCTTGCTCTCAAGGCATTCATTTTGAATATTCTGCAGTGACTGGCTCAGATGCTTCCCTGGAAATTCTTCTAACTTTGCAACTGAAGTCTTATTTGCATCACTAGTTGTAATGTCAACATCAGAACTCATGATAATGGTTTTCCTCATACACTCACCATAACTCACTCTAAATATGTCTTGGAGAAATATTCCCTCCTCTTAACTGTACAAATCTGTGAAAGAAAGAAAAAAAAAAAAAAATGCTCTCATTATATATTTAAATGCCAAACAGAAGCTTTGAAACTTTGATAATGACTTGAACCAAATGATAGGACTTGCCGACAATAGAAACAACACTGCATTATTTTTACCTTGGCTTTCTTATATTAGTTTATTTGGTCCTACAGTAAAGAGGCTTGATTTGCACCAGCCTTGGGTCACAATCTGTGATCTCTAAATATATCAGCAGTCTCTCAGAAGAGAGATTTTGACTTGGTTCACATTCATGGATGAATATGAGAATTCACAAATGATGATGATATCATCTGAATGAAAAAAAAATATATATGTATGGTATGGTTGGTAATTGATATACATAATACATCACTGGAGATCAAAATAATACAAACAATCAGGAATATACATTTGAAAGTGTTGAAAAATCTGTCTAGAAGTCAGTCTTCAGCTGTCCTGCAGGTCCATGAAATTCTATATTCACCTGATCCTACATTGTAATACAATATTTATGCATATCTGGATAGATCTACAAAAAAAAAAAAAAAGGAACGATCAGCAATCAATCAGCAGGCAGCGAGTGTAATAAAAAGTATAATACTGTATATAGATCTAGATATATATATGTCATATTGTCTGACCCTGCTTGTGAAACTGAATATAAAAGAATATTATGATCCATCTATAAAAACACTATATGCCAAATAGTGAAGGCCATGTGCATAATGAGATTCTGATGAGCTTTTGCTGTGAGACATCAGTGCTAACTAATTTCTCAGTTTTGTGGTGGGGGGGGGGGGGGGGGGGGGGGGGGGGGGGGGGGGGGGGGGGGGGGGGGGGGGGGGGGGGGGGGGG
>JBCEWB010000001.1:7509156-7535643 GCA_039654565.1 Peronia peronii
TAGATAGATAGATAGATAGATAGATAGATAGATAGATAGATAGATAGATAGATAGATAGATAGATAGATAGATAAGCATAATATGTATTGGATATTCAGCATGCAACTTCTGAGCTTTTAAAGACGTTAATGTAACACTTTATCTCTTATCATGTGTGGATTGGAAACGAGTTTTGAACCCTCGAATTTAGTTGGGTTTTTTTTTTTTTTGTTGCGATTGCCTTCCTTTCCCTCTTTCCTCCTTCCTTCTCCCCATTTAGATATCTACAGATAAGATGTTATTTGAAATCACTGACTGTGTTTCTTAACTGGGCATGTAAATGCCGATAACAAAGAGGAATTGGCAGTTTTCTATAGCTGGCCCCTTCTAAAGTTGGCCCCTTACTGTACCGGCATTTCAAAATTAATCGAGTATGCCTCCATTAATTTTGAAAAAGAGGATTTTTTTTTTTAAATTTCTTCAATAATCAAACATATCTGGTCCAATTTCAATTTACTGATTGTTTAATGCCGTTTAATAAACATGAAAGAACTGTACCACACAAGTATGAAACTGCAATGAAATGTTCGGAATATTTTTACTAGCTGGCCCTTTCCATTCCATTTTGTAACGAAATGAATTAATCTGTGGCAAGTGTATTGTTTTCATCTCTTCTAACTGGCTAGTAGCATATGACACGGAGGTTCAAGTCTGTGATCAACATAACTGTACAATTATGATTACCGGTATGTTTGTGAACCTCTCTCTTCGCTTCAACACTCTCTCCCCTTCCGCTGACCATCCTCACCACTCGGAAAACTAGAATGCGCCTGAGCTATGGCTCATTCCCTGATTTGTAAACCTATTGCTATGCCAGACAATTATTTTAAAAAATACGGAAACAACATTTTAGCCGGTGGTATTTTGTCTGAACTTCACAATTACAGAGTAGCCTAATTTTCCATACAATATCCCCCGGACTAAATCTAATCAGCTTTTCTTTTCTTTCTTTCTTTCTTTGTCTCTTTCTTTCACTTTTTTCTCTTCTTTTCTTTCTTCCCTTTTATTTTCTTTTATTGACCACGGAGTGAGTTCTGTTGCCCCCCCCCCACCCCCACCCCAAAAATCACCTCTGTCTCAAAGAGAAAACACAAGTGGATCCAAAAGTTATTATTCTGAAAAATTCTTGGGAGATTGGGTGGTAAGGAGGAATAGCTGGAGTCAAAATGGTCTCCATGTAATTCGATTGTTCGCACTGGTAGGCCTATATGTAATGAAAGAAGCTTATTGTTTACTGGATACAAGTTCTCTTTCTCTTGCACAAGATTACTTTCAACAAAGAACTTCATAATATTCAGAGAGCTCATAACTTATGCTCTTCCCCGCAGTGGCTCTGTGGTTTGGTGTCTGCTTCAGGGTGAAAACAACTCACGTCGGTGAGTTGCGGGTTCTGGCCGGGCTCGACTCGCTGGTACTTCATTGGGGCATGGAAGAACACAAAGATCGAAAACCGGCATTTTTTCAGTGACTCAACATTCCCCTGGCTTCCTCTGGATTGGGAACCGCGACGTCTAGCCTTCTCGGATAAGGGTGAATATATTTCGGATGTTCCATGTGTACGTTACGCACGTTAAAGAATCCTTGGCAGTTCAAAATCGTTGAAGAGTAGGCTGTGTGCCGTTGTCCGGGCATAATTTCCAAATTTTCATCACCTGCAAAAATTTTCACTAAAATCAGGCAGCTACTTTAAGCCCCGATAATCCTACTATTTCAGGATTGAAAGGCTTAAAAAAAAAAAAAAAAATTACGACAGCTTACTAGTGTACTACTACTGTAATAAGTACCGTTCAGTCATGATGTTAAAAGCTCAAACACAAAACTTGAAGCTGCAAGAGACTGCTTCGCGGTGAAAATAGAAATCAGAACGTCTACATAGCATATTCATATCTTTGTTCATGCACCCCGTGCTCTCTGTCGGCAACACTGATAAGGGTCAGGTGAAGCGGTGTATCATCGACGCGTCATGCTTTGTGGTGTCACTACTGACACATGCCAGTCTGTTCCGATGACACCTGGATGCCCGCAGACATGCGCATGCGCCATAAACGCATGTGCCAGTTTGCTCGTCTATAATTTACTCGGACAAATAGTTTGGCTGGCTAAAATTAAATACATGACAGTTTTATGACAAAGCCTCTGAGTTTCTATTTTCACTGTTAAAGGATTTGGAAACAAATCTAAAGGACAGCGGAGCTGCTTACTATAGGGTTAATAAGCGTTTTTTGAGGGGAACAGTGATCGATTCTCTCGTAAGTGAGCATTTGATTCTACTTCTGACACATCTTTCTAACCCGAATATTTGTCACACCGTCTCAGAATTCACACGGAACCTATGAATATCTTGTGATTATATGTAGGATAGTCCATTACGCATTAGAATCATTAGAATCAAGGCCGTTCATGTGTGACACGACAACTGCTGTCACTCTCTTTCAGTGGACATGTTTTAGAGATTTCCTTAGTCATCACTGTCAGCATGGACTGACTTGAAAAGTTCAATTTTTACAACATGAGACAGTGAAGCACTTGGGCCACCCACATGCTATGTTAATTATGACCTTGCCTGAACAAAGGTTCGGCCAGTAGACCGATGGTCAAGCCGTCCGTTCAAAGGCCTGACCGAAATCCTGGCTACCACGAAGAAGAGTGCTTGGCAGGACACTGACAAAATGGCTTCCATCCGGCGGTCTGACATCATGCACAAGAAATATTCGAAAGGCCGACCAGCAAAGCCAGAGCGAGAGAGAGTGAACAGACGCCAGGAGGCATACAAATGGAGGGATGCTAGACGTGTATATCTTGCAGGTTCATTCGATCGGTGGAGAAAGCTGCGATCTTCTTTGAAGTTAAAGGATTCGAGTTTGGCATGGCATTTAATGGAGGCTCACGAAAAAGGCCAGTGCATTAACTGCCGGTAAGTTGCAAAGAAGAGTGGTCACTTGACTCTGAATAGCTAATTTTCGTTTGTTTTGTCTAATGCAGAAATGTACATGCTATCACATGTAAAGTAAGATAATTGAATATCAGCTGTCGACGTGTCACAATTCGGCTGCAAAGATTGACGCCGAGTCGGCAGATGTTTGACCTACTTCATTTATTTTGTCATGCCCAAAATAGCATGTCTGGCCCAAGAGATCTATTTATAGGTATGAGTCGAAGTCTGCTTCGGATAGAATCCCGGTGACCAAACTCTTGTTCTGATTTTCTCAGTCTGACTAATTCTGATTGTTGTTGAATTATTCTTGTTGTTAGGATTATTATTTTTGTTAGATTTGTAACAAGATCCAAATCTTAGACTCTTAGAGACCTAGATCTGTCTAGAATAGATCTAGATCTAGATTCCAGCGATTGCAGATGTCACATCACTTTTATTGATCATTTTATGCTGATGACGTTTCAATTGCAAGGGTTGACTTAATCAGACTTAGAAATCAAATTAGACTAAAAGTTTGAATTTGAGAAGAATGAGCTAGATCTAGATGCAGGTGTCAATGTGTCAATTAATATTGAGAGAGGATTATCAAATCAATGATTACTTGCTTTTTTGTTGCAAAAGATTTTTCATAAAAATCAAAATTTATGATATGCTGGAATCCACAGTAGGCCTTTAATCCAGCAGTTTTGAGAAACAGTTGCTCATGTTTACTATTAGAAAATATTAGCTCAGTGTGCTTGCAATCAAGGTCTGATGTGGCCTGATGAATTATATGAGTTTTAGAAAAAAAAATGTAAAGTAAAGATGAGATAAAACGTAGACTTTTAATTATGTAAAATTAGTAGCCAACACCGCTACCACTTATTTTGACCAATCCCTCACTTAAAGGCATGAGTTTCTTGTTCACTGCCTAGATGTCTGCATATATGGTGTCATTCTCTTCACTGTTGATGAAAAATGTTTTCTTTTGGTGGATCATTTCTGAAAATGATATCCTGATCTTTATTTTAAATTACCAAAATTCTTGCGCTCATCTCTCATAAAGGAAGTTATTGAAAGGCTCAACTCTGATCATACCTCCAGCAGCACTGATGATTTGAAGTAGCAGGGTGACAGTCAGCTTGAAACCATCTCCCTTCATTGCGCATACTTTGAATAATCCATCATATGGCTGTGTTTATTGTTAGAAAAACTGAAGCTATCCTTGTTGTGCGTATCAGAATTGAATTTCAGATTGGCAGCACAGTTATGAAAGTTACGAACTTTTTCTGTTCCAATTTTACAATTTATTTGTTTATATGAATGTTTTTAATTCATAGGAACATTTCGTCACATCCTGTCTCAGATGTATTTAATTGTTTTAAAATGTTTGCCTCAAAGGAAAGAAAGAAACAGGTGGATGACCAGAAGAAAAGAAAGTCGTCATGAAAGTAATGGCCAAGATCAGCAAATGGAGATTTGCTTGTCATTGCTTTTAGTTGTATGGGTCCTTATGAATATCCATTGTCTGGACATATAGATGTACACATTGTTTGATTAGGAAGCAGATTTAATTAGAAATAATTCATGTTATTTTCATTTGTACTTTGTAATTGTTTCAGGCACTCCGACTCCAGTCATCAGCATGAAGAAAATGCACTAAAGAAGAAACAGGACCAAAAAGAATTTTTGCCCTCACTCATATCATCACTAAGGCAACTCTGTCATGCCCATTTTGAGTTTGATGACTGCATTGGAATAGTTGGTCTTCTTTGCTTGGAGTTTGACAACAAGCGAAAGGAGAACTTCAGCTTGCATGAATTGATAAAGTCTGGATCCAAGCCAGCATTATCAAGTTATGTCTCAAAAAGTCATCAGCAACAACATGACCACACTTCTCAAGATTCAGGTGGGACCTTGTCAGTATCAAAAACAGATCAACAGCACACTGATGTCACTGATTCTAATGTTTCCACCACTCTGGGCCTTTCAGAGCAATGTCTGTCCCTTGCTCTCAGCCAGGGACTGGTTTCAGGCACTGAAAGTCAGCCTCCAGCAAATCCAAAATGCCGAAGTAAAACAGATGGGAAGCCCTGTGGCCAAGATACTTCAGAAGTGTCCTCGTCTTCAAAAAGTCCAGATGCACAATTAGCGGAGGAAACTGCTGACTCCTTATCATCTTCATTTTTGAAGAATAAACAAGTAGATAGTGATAATTCTTTGAGTCAGACTGTCCATATCATTGACACTGTCAAAGATATTCATTCTTCTTGTAAAGATACAAACTCTTCTCCTTTTGAACTGAATTCTCCAGAGAACATAACTTCTCTGCATAATGCAACAGATAATTCCTCAAATTCAGATTCATTGTCTAAGTCAGAATCAACTAAGGAAAATCATCAAGAGCACATAGAAACTCACACAGAAGAAAATTCATATCCTCAAGAAAACGAGAACTTGCAGAGAAGCCACATGGCAGAAATACCAGATTCAGACCAGTGCAATAAAGTTATGATGGACCAGCGACCAAGTGCACAGAGCCCAAATGCAGCTCCTGCAGTCTTTGGCAATGCTGAGCTTGAGTGCAATAAGGATAGTCTCTTGTCATCTATACAACTTGTTTATAAGAGTGAGGAGGTATCCAGTCATTGTCCAGCAGAACCTGCAGTTATGGACTTGCCTCTTGACATGTCAGTCCTGAAGCCCAATATTAAAAAAGAGATGGAACTGAGTATCGCAACCAGTAGCAGGTAAGAGGATCCCTAATCTTCTAATGGCACAAATTTTCTCCTTCCTAATCATTGTGAATGTGAAATATTTCTGTATCTAAAACATTTGTAGAAACTACAATAAAATTCAGTTGGTTTCTTGTTTTTGTGCTATGTTGAATCTGTGGTCAGCACCAGTGAGAAACAAACATGTTATCATGACACACAAAAAATGGACCAAAATATTTACATACACATGTAATGTAAATGATACGTGCCAGTCAGATATTATGCACAAACATGACATCAGTATGTGTAGTTCACTTAGTTTAGAACTTTCTTTTATTCATGAGAAAAATATGATTCTGTCAAATATTTCAAATCCCTCTCTCTCTCTTTTTTAATTTTTCTTAGGCTTTATCCAAGAGACCTAAACGTATGCCAAAGATATTTGTGAATGTAGCACCATGCATAATGGTATTCTTCCAGAAAGTAGTGTCCTTATAGTAGTGGTGATATGCTTATTTCGCAGAGTGCTTTTTTTTTCCTACTTAATTATTAAGCTGATACAAAACCTTTGAAATATTTTAATGTAGTAAATTGTTGTTGATTTAATAGCATGGGGCCATTATTTATTAAAATTAGTAAAATATTAGTTACCTTTGTAATTTTGTGCTCAAGGTGGGCTAGGTACTTTCTCATATTATGAGTCATATCTTGGCAATGGAACAATTGATGTTTTATTGCTCCTTGTTCATCTACTAAATGCATTTTTTTTCAGTCTGCTTTATTGATTGCAGGGGTTAGAATATTTAACTGTGAAGGGAGTGAAAAACATGTTGTTTTATTGATTAAAAGCCATGTCAGCAAGTAGCCCATATTTGTCACACCTAGTGAATGACATTCACACTTTAGTGATAAAAAGATAGATGGTTTATATGCTGATGGCAGGCAAGTTGATATTGTGATGCATACAGCATAAGACAGTTATGATAGTTCAAGACAGAGGGATGTAGAAATATTTTAATTCAACAGTTTTTGCAACACATCTTAATTTTATTTCTGTGTCAGTTTTACAATTTATTTTGCCAATCTGATGCAGTACTGTCATAATGGAATCATTTGTGGGATTATCTTGAAAGATATTTCTGTACACACATGTATTATAGTGCATACTGGTAGCCTAAGTTGAAATAATTGGAATAATTCTCATAAAGTTTTGTTTGTCATGAAAATATGTTAGGCCATGGTAACATTCCTGATTAGGCTGCATCATTATGCTCTTGCAAAAGCATTCTTATGAAATGTATAGCAGTGAAATTTTTCTGCATTTTTTCATACTTGTTAGAAGTAGATATATTGATTTCTCTTGTTTATACTCAGCATTTTGAGTAAAATAGAAACTGCTTTACATTCATGGATTCATTTAAGGGAGACAGCAGTCTCACACAATCAGTCTGCCAATTTTTAAAAATTTTGTTATTATTTTTATTTTTCTTGAAGTTGCCAAATTCTGCACATATATATCTTAGAAATGAATGACTGCGACTCTATGTAAAAGCTGTTTCAAAAGTGAGGGAAAAGATTGTCAACTCACACATATACATTTTTGTTTGTGAAGTATTGGATGTACATTGCTTTCTTATTCTTCCCAGTTCACACAGCAGCAGCACAGATACAAAGTCACACTCTCAAAAAGATTATGATGGAAGTCGTTTGGATTCAGCACCCTGTGCACCATACAGTATCAAACAAAAGGTAATACAAATTCATCTTGTAAGATTTGTTGAAAAGTATTGGAGAAATGTATTTGTCTCTATGTGTGGAATTTTCTCCTTTAAGAAAAATCAACAAGTCATTGCCACAGCATTTTCTTTTCATATTTTAGTTTTGTTTCTGTTCAATTCAATAATTAGAATAGTGAAAGTGTTTTAAGATTTGAAACTGAATATGTGACTGAGGATAGACATGCATGCAGACAAACAATAATTTTAAATTGCTCCCCTTCACCAGAAGAATGCATTTCTCCATCAACATTCTATGAATAGTCTGCTGCACTGTAAGAGCTTAGAGAAGGCAAACAGTATAGAATGATCTGCAACGGCAGTATTATCTTTGGTTACCAATGAGTTCAGAGACTGACATAAGTTTGCACTGTGCCAACTTTTTGAACATCATAAGGCATGTGTAAGTACAATAGGACAATGCATAATTTGAACATGTTCATTGTCCCTGATATTTTTACAAAATATTCCATCACTGGAGTTTCTTCTTTGGCCTCTATGATAATTTTGTCAAATCTTGCGATTATAAATGGTCCATTATTATATTCTACAGCAGCAGAAAGAATATCAAATTCCACTCTGGGCAGGAGCAGTTCTTTTTTTTTTTCAGATGTTTGATGATATTCTGTATGGCCATCAGAAGCTTATATTTTATGCAAGTCTGTTTTAGATTTTATTGGAGATCACAGTCAGAGACTTACCTGTACTTGTTGTTCTTTGTCATTGGAATACTGGTGATTCTTCCTGTTGTGTAGAAATCACAAATATCTAGGAGCTGAACTGCACTGCAAGCATTGAGGCAGGTCATTCAATTGAATGATCATGATACAAACAGTTGTCAAGCAACATTTCTGACAACAACATCTAACACAGTCCCCGCACCAAATCACAAATATAATACGACAGTGGGGTAAGTCAGCACAATCTGGTTTTCCTGTGGTTTATGAGCTAAACTCTATTGCATTCCTATGAGTTTGATTGAAGGTGAATATGTCTCATATTTGTTTTGTTCCAGGTTACAGAACCAAGTAGTCTTTCATCCCAGGGATCCAGGAGAAGCCCATTTCGATTTGAAAACAAGCTGGGGACCAAGCACAGAGATGAGGGTCATGCAAGTATCCCTTGGCAACGCAGAGACATGTCCCGCAAAGAGGAGTATGAGTTTTTGGAAATGAGTCCTTTTTGCGATCTGGCTGAATTTAGTCAGCGTTACCCCCATGTCCATCAACGAACGTACTACAGGTGGAAACGACGTATTAAAGAGGAGTACATTATATTAGAACAATGTCCAGACATGAGTTTTCAAGAATTCAGTAATGTTGTTTTACAAGCAAAGGAATCTGTCTTTCATCACTGGAAGGCCTTGATTGGACAAGGAAAGGGTTTTTTTGCTCCATCTGACACATCCAAGAGAATGGACACCAAGTGGTCTCCCAAACCAGGTACCCATGCTAATAATGAATATAATGCCATCCAGAAAAATCTGTCCATAACTTATGAACAATTTTGTCAGCTATATCCAGGTACTGCGGTTGATACATTCAATCATTTGAAGAGGAGAGCTCTTCAAGAGTTTTGGTTATTCCATCAAAATCAACACATGAGTTACAAAGACTTCTCTAAATTAGTTAATATAAGTGAGGAGATCTTTAATGCATGGAAAGAATATCTGGACAGTCTGAAATCGAATCCATTATCATCAAACCTGAAAGTTAACCCAACTAGTGTGTCACCAAATCCACCCTTGTCATTTCCTTCTTTCCAATCTTTGGGCAGTCCCAGCTCAGCAGGCACTGATAGACATAGTCAGTCTCCCAAAGACAGCCTGTTTAATGTAGCCAGTGGCAATCATGCAGCATTGAAAGAATCCCTAGCGGCTGTCCATGCTGAAGCACTTAACTCTGCCTTGAGTGATTCTGTGGCCAGAAGTCTATCTACCAGCTATTTGGCCTCATTGCAGAACATGATATTCCCTTGGCATAGCTATTATGGAATGACAACCCCCATAGGACAACAAATGCTGCCAATGATGCTGTGGCCAAGTATGATGGGACTAGCAGGAGGTATCACAAATCCACTAGGTTTGGCCTCTGGCTCTCGCACAGCAAATATGTCTGGCTCTAGTAGTATGTCAGGACTGCATTCCTCTTTGCTGGGACAAGCCTCTGAAAGGAATGAGTCACCAACATCTTTTGAATCCCATGGAAAGCAGCAAAGTGAGCCTGAGGTGAAAAACAAGAGACCAGCAAGTGATGAAAATCCAGGAAGTTCAGCAACTCAGATGTCCTCAGATGGTGAGAAAAAAATGAAATTATCCAGTGAGAAGGATGATGGTGATTTCTGGGGTTCATTCAGCAGATCAAGAAAGCAGAACAAGCAAGAATATGTTTATTACTTGAAGAATCCAGAACTTGGTTTTCGGGAGCTGGAATCATTGTTTCCTACCATTTCCATGCGCACCTTTTACAGATGGCGGAAAGAAATGAATGCTGCAGTCTTGCTCTTAGAAGAAAACAAAGATATGACATTTCAGCAGTTCCAGATGGTTTTTCCCGATATCCCAGAGGACATTTTTGAGTTTTGGAAGGAAAAGGCAAGAAAGGGACAGCCATCAAGGGTAGAAAAAGAGAACCAGCCAGTTTCAGTAGAAGAAATGGCCCACATCAATAACAAGACTGTCATGAGTGACTCGGAATTCCAAGAAGAACCATTAGCACTAGACAAAATGAAATCAGAATTGACAGACAGCACTAGCTGTCTTTCCCATGATGCAGATGAGTCTCATAGTAGTGGAGAAGACACAGCTTATCAGAGGAAATGCAGTAAAGAAGAATACCTTTATGTACAGAAAAACCCTGATATAGATTTCACCACATTTTCAAAAATGTATCCCAATATTTCAGTCAGAAGCTTCTACAGGTGGAAAAAGGAATTGAAAGATGCCATTGATTATTTGAGGGCAAATCCCAATGCAGATTTTGAATCTTACAAACTCATTGATGCTACAGCTTCAGAGGAGGTGTTTAATGTTTGGAAAATTTTAGTACATCAAGTCTGTCCATCTGAAGAAGATGACTCTGAAAATGCCACCCCTAAGGAAGACAGGGATGTGAGAGTTTCCACTCATGTGAATAGAAAACTCAGTGGTCCTGAGTATTGGTTCTTGCAACAACATCCATATGTTGAATTCTCTCAGTTTACCCGTACATATCCTGAGGTACCCAAACGTACTTTCTACCGTTGGAAGCAAGAAATACACCAAATAATGAGTTACATTAGGGATAAACCAAATGTAGAATTTTCAGAAATTGCCTCAGTGTTACCAGAGGTATCACTGGATGCGTTCCAGAAGTGGAAAGATTTGATTGCATCAGAAACTGAGCAGACTCAAGAAAGGAAAGACATCAGAGAGGAAGGTCACACCTCTCAGGAACCTCCAGCTGTCAGTAAGGGTCCTGAAGTAGATGAATATACCAAGAGTCTAATGACAAATGCTTTGTTGCATCTCATGCATAATCCTACAATTAAATATAAGCAGTTTAAAACTCAGTTTGAATTTGTGTCTGCTGCCACATTTGAACTTTGGCTGAACAGAATCAAGACAGTCATTCTTCATATAGCTTCAGATCCAGATATGGACTATACCGCTTTCAGTGTAAATGTCAAAGATGTCGATGAAGAGATCTTCAATGTCTGGAAAGGTTTGAGTCATGATGATATTACTGTTATGGATGTTAGCAGCAGAGAAGCTCAAGATGCTGATGATGAAGATACACTAAATGATTTCATTCACTCCAAAGAATTATATATTGATAATAGTCTATGGCAAAATGCTTTTGAATTTTGTCAAAGAAATCCTGATGTCTCCTTCACCTCCTTTCAAGTACATTATCCAACTATCTCTGAAGTCATATTCCACAGCTGGCAATCTCAGACTCAAGGTGAAAGGCAATACTTGGAGCAGAATCCAAGCATTGAATTCCCAGAATTTTCTCAGAAGTTTCCATTTACAAAGCAAGAAATCTTTGAGGAATGGAAAACAGAATTTACCAGAGATATTAACCTTAGCCAGGAATCGTCTGAAATTTTTCAGGCTGATCAGCCATCTGCTGAAGCTGAGGTCAAACATCACGCATTTGAAGATTCAAGCCAGTTGAGAGATGGGCACTCAGATGATAGAAATCCAGACCAGACTCATGTCATAGATTATATTAGTAGAAGGAGTCATCTTTCCCCTACCCAGGACGATCCTACCCGGAACATTGATCATTCTGTTGATGATCCCAAAGAGTCTACTTTGAGCAAGCTTGCAAGATTGGCAGATTTAAATGCTGCTGCTCACACTGGCAAATATTTGGATGAAACCTTACACAAAACACATGACACAGACACTGTGACAGAAAAGCCCAAGACAGGGGAAATGGCATCTGCTATCATTGAACAGCTGTATAAGAACAATAATAACCACCCTTCGCCAGTCCATCTCAACAATCTGTTCCATTCTTCCACTAATCCAGTGCCCAGTCATTTGGGGCATGCAAGGAACTTTGGCACGGGTGGAGAATTGAATGATCTTCAGCAGACTTCACCATTACATAGTTCATCTTTGTCTGCATTGATGGCAATGTCACGGAGCAGTGAAGCAGTGGGAAAAGGAGGTTCAGCCAGTAGTTCAAGAAAAGAACAATTGGGAACGAGTTTGTCCTCAGCGTCTGGAAACCCAGTCAGACATGGGGCAACCAATGGACCTCTTTCTTTTGTCAGCAATGCCACAATGAAGGATGAAGATGAAGGTTTTTCATCTCAGCGACAGAAGAAAATGAGCCGTGCAGAATATATGTTTGTGAAAGATAATCCTGATGTCGATTCCCAAGAGTTCTCTAGAATATTCCCAGGTGTCTCAGCCCGCACGTTTTATCGGTGGAAAAAAGAGATCAAAGCTCAGCTCCAGCTGACTTGAAATGAATCTGAATGTTGGGTGATAGTATTGGTGTAAAGCATTTTTATAAACAATTGTTACTATGCTTTCATCTTCCATCAGCAGTTGTTGCAGTATTAACTTCAAACATTGTACTTTGCACACTACTTTTTTTTTCCTCATAACAAATCTAATGACGAAATTTTTCTTATTTATGGAGATAACAAAGAGTAAGAAAAAAAAGGTTTGAAAAGTCGGGAGTTCATACCATAACATCATCTCAGCTACAAAGGAGTTAGTGCAAGTGGTGGATTGCAAGACAACTATCATTCCTGTCCAAACTCTAGTCAGCTTTTGGGCAGCCATATTATGTATTGTTCAAGTAGGCAGCATTGTAGAATTTTTGATTTATCTTGTTCAGTTGCTTTAACTGCCACAGGGTCAGTATCTCAGTAGATCATGTTATTGTTAATTATCTGTCTCGTTATCTCAAAGTATTGACTGATCTTTGCTAACATAAAGGCAATATCATATATATCCCCTCGTAACATGAGAAAGAATATCAGTGGAACCATTGACAGCTCATTGACTTGCACAGTTGTTATTGTTGTTCCTGTTTTTTAATCTAATTTATGTAAATGTCATTGTAGGGACCCATAAAACACTAAAAACAAAACATGCTTGTTGAGTCTATCTCTGTTCTTTATAGAAATTTCAATGTAATTTTGCAAGGCATGACAATTTTTTTCATCTACACCTTGAGTATTCTTGATGTAGGATATCGTTTTGGTTGTGTTTTTATTTAAATAATTTTTTGTAAATCTCTGGCCACAAAGTTTATGGACTTTTTTTTTTTTTCCTGAACAAGCTGTTCAAGGCAGGTAAATGTAAGGGAGATTTTTTGTAAAAAGAAATTTATAATCCAAGAGCAATAAATAAATTAAGTCAGCAAAAACCCCTGTAGACAATCATTTTATGTCTATGTCATGTTCTTCCAGAAATCAGATCTGCTGATAACCATTTTCATACTCATTTTGTTGATGAGATCAACCTATTTGAAGACAAATATTTTTATAATCATTTTTGCTGGTGTCATTCTTCTTCGAGCTTCTTCCTTTTTTAAATTTTTTTTATTTTTTAATTAAAGTCCAGAGTGGTATGTGAATCTGCTGAAAAAAACATTATGAACAGTGGGTTGTGAGGTAAACCTCTGTGCATTTCTTTGTGCTAGAGACATTGTGAAGAAATATTTAAATCACTACCTGAGTTGTTATTTTTGTTCCCTTAGATTTTGTTTTTAAGAGTTTCTGAAATTGGTTTTTATTGATGTGACTGTAAAACAAGGACCAAATTTATATGAACCAGACTTTTTGAAGACATCCAATTCTGGTTGTATTATGTGCATTGTTATATTCTATTCAGTCAAGCTGTATCAGTCATTTGTTGAGTTATCTTGTGCAAAGATATTATATTGTGAATTTGACTTAAGAAACAACAGCAGTTGTGAACACTTGTGATTTATCGTTTTTGATCTAGAACAAGTTGTTCACCACTTAAGTAGATGGAATGTTTTCCAAGTTGTTAGATGTTCATTTTTTTAAGTTCTGTATATGCATGCCTCTAACAAACTTGACCAGTTGTAGATATGTTTTGCATTTTGTTATCTTGGTGAGTGTGTTCTTTTTTATCATGTTGTGACATTATGCAAGCTGCCTTTAGCCGTAGCCTATTTGATGAAGAGCTTTGTAGACTATGGTAAATATCTTGTTCCGCTGTCTTTTGCTTTGGGTTTGATTTTCAACTTTTTAAAATGCTCTTTTTAATTGGGAATTTTTGTTTGATTTGGTGTTATCAGTCAATTTTTGCTGACCACAATTTTTGTTGACAGTGTTAGCTAAAATGCAAGCATCCAAGTTGTTGAAAAAGCAAATGTAAAGTATGTGAAATAAAATGTATCATTTCATTGTCCTCATTGCAAGCCAAAGTGAGTCACTGCTTTTGAGAAGTGTTCCTGCTCTTTGATGGGTGACAGCATTTTTTTTATTTGGATTTTCTCATGGTAGTTGTTCATAAAACAAAACAAAAAATGGTTTGATGTAGCAGAATGATAAGATTTGTTCTAAGAGAAACAACTAAAACAAGAAAGTGAAAATAAATGTGTTTAGAAAATTTGTTCACTCTCTGTTCACCCATCAGTATAAGAGAGAGACAGTTTGTTGCAGTGAACAAAAACTCACTTGACCATGCCATGTCTTTTATGGAATGCAATCCAGTTCACTGAGACCATTATTTCTGTCCTCATAGTTATTCATTATTGTTGACGGGAGAAGTATTGAATGTACAGAACCTTTCACTGGCTTTTATAAGTAAGTGCAGTGACATCAGAATATTATATTAGTGTTGTTCTGTTGACTGGCTTATTGACTGATGCATTCTGATAGTTGTACACAAGATTTATCCTTTATTAAGAAACCTTGCTGCCAAAGTATAGATGATAGAGAAAACAGAAATATTATGTCTTGTATCATCCTTATCTGACTGTCAGTGAATGACCACCTCCAGTTGTCACTGTGTACTTAGATTTTGCTCAGAGGACAGTTTTATTTTTGTCAGTTTGTATTTTTCTTTTTCAGTTTTGGTCTTTTTTTTTTTTTGGTTGTTTTTTTTAGCTGATGTCCTCAACTGGCTTTTTGAGTATCAGTATTACTGAGGACTCCTGAATGACGTTTATTTGAAAGAGGGAAATTACTAGCTGCATATTAAAGAAAATTGCTTTTAGAAATCTCTGATTTTTGTGAAAATAATATCGTGAGGCGTCATTTTTATTGTTTTAAAGTTCTTTGGTTTGATTATAAGGCAGACATAGGGTGTGGTATTTAATAATCTTGTCAAACTTTTCATTTAAGAGCAGGTTTTTCAGTTGAACTGTCTGTAAATTTAACTTAGTTACTTCATGATTATTAGCTCACAAATCTCTAGGTATGTCACCATTTGTGTTCATGATTCATGTTCATTTTTGTCAAAGGAAACAATGATGCATTCTCATATATATATGCAGTTTACAATAATTCTATTGACATCGTCACCATTGGGGGAAATTCATGTTCCGTTTTCTGTACAGTACTGCCAGTTTACTTTTGGATACTGCCAGTTTACTTTTGGATCAGTGAATTGTCTATAATGCATAATGTGCCACTTAGCTGTATTTGTTAGTGTTGTGGCATCTGCACCAGCAGGTATTTTATTGTTGAATGTATTTTGTGATATTCACAACAATGAAGTGGATGCCATGTAGTTCTGAACTCTGGTGAAGTTTCCAGGGAGCGTTACATGTGCAGACCACACCACTTATGGTGGATTATCATCAACATATTATTCACAATTTGAATTTTTTTTTAACTCATGCGTGCTTTTTTTTTTTTTTTTTTTGGAAGGCAATACACTGCTAGGCGGGTACAATGTGTATTTTAACAATGCAACTTGTCTGAAACAAATTTACCTTTGTTTTGTTTTTTTTAAAGTTTTTTTTTCACTAGTGTTCTGTGCATTTTATGAGCACTTGCTATGTGTTCAATGTATTTTTATTTATAAATATACATATATATATATCCATTGCATTTGAGTAGTGAAGGGTTGGTTATACAATTGGCAAGGTACTTCGAGTCTGGTGAAGTAGGAATGCCTTGTGCTGTGGGAACTACCAGTGGAAGTCATCAATTTTGATCTCTTTGTCATATTATTCTTTTCCTCATTACATGAAAATATTGAAAAAAAAAACAACAAAACAGTGTAATAATAGATTGTATTTGTTAAAAATGTGCAATAGCATGCAGTAGTTACAGCATCACCACACTTGTTGAATTTGTCTTTATCATGCAACAGCTAACTAATTCAATGCCATATCATTCAGTTTTCAATGTCATGTTAGTGAACTAGTGGTACACTTGTACAGTCAGTACCATACCTCAACAACTTTACACAAGAACTTTGCTACAATTTTTTTGTTTTTTTGTTTTGTTTTGTTTTGTTTTTGGTCAACATGTTTACTTATCACTTTTTTCTTTTCTGAATTGTAGATCTCAGTTTATCAGGTCAGTCTGATCCTGATCTTCTGCTTCATCAGTGATTATGCATATTTTTTTCTTTCTTTTTTATGAGCAGCTGTCATGTACAGACATCTATGAGTAGAGTTTCATTTTCCAGGATAGTTCTCTCCAGACATAGCACACATTATAAGGGAAGTAGTACAGATTAGTGACATCTTTTATCTGATGTAGAGAAATCATTGCAGGCTGCTTTGAGTGATTCACACAGTGTCAAAAAAAAAAAGAAAAATATTAATACAATGGTAATAGTAATGATGATAAGTAGCAAGATAAGATTTTAAAAACCTGCATTGCAGTTTAATCTTATTTCCTCGATACTGGAAAAAATGCTGTCCATAAATCAGAACTTATTTTCTAAATGCAATTCTTTACAATCCGTATATAGGATGAATGCACGGATTAACATCCAAACATAGCAACTAAAGTCACTTGAAGTCAGTTCATATTTTACTTGGAGAGCTGGTTGCAGCAACATGTTTAGAATATCACTTTTGTTCTCTGTTATTGTTAAAAGGAATGGTTCAGTCTTCTGTGCAAATGATTGTATAGTATTATTCTTTTTTTGTTTGTCCTACACCCCCCCCCCCCCCCCTCCATCTTTTTTTTTCTCTCTGAATTAAATGGATTTTGGGCAACTTTTAAGAAAAGTAAAGACACAAAATAAAATTCCAAAATAGTTTTAGTTCACCAGACTCATTCAGATGAGATGAAATACATAATATTAATTAATTTATTTGTACAGTGCATTTCAGATGTCATATCATTATTACTAGAACCTACATCATCTCTTGTAATGAAATGTAAACCATATCAAGAAGAATACACTGCCAATGCAAGACATAACTTCATCACAATTTTGGATTAGGAAATGGCCTGAGATGTCCAGAAATACAGACAGATGTATAACAATATTGATATTGCTGGAAAAGACATAACAAGAAAACATCGCTGGTATAGATGGTATAAATTTACAGCCAACCAAGAAAATCAGGTCTTTTGCAATAATTCAAGTTTAGCTCAATTGTGTTGGAACGTCTCAGCATCAATGCTACTTCTGAATTAGTCCATTTTATTATCCTTCATCTTTTTTCCTCTTCTCATTCATTGTAATAATTTGTTTGTTTATTTTGCTTTCATATTTTTTCCCATAATTCTAAACACACCAAGGCAGTTTGCTGTTTTTCTTATCTCCTTGATGCTAGTACAAGTATATGAGACCATATCAGAGTGCTGTGACTCTTTGTCACTTGATTATATCATCATGTGTGATATTTTTCTGTATTGGTGTTTTCCTTTTTTTTTTTCCCCCTCACCCGAAGTTTTCATTTTATATGCATAATGTGTCATATAAGTTCACACTTTGACACCGATACAAATAAAACAAATTTGAAAAACTACTGTGATTAAAAAAAATAATTAAAATATAAATTTAGAAAAAGTGAAGTGTCAGTTGTTATGATATATTCAAGGGACAAAAGGTCACATACAGTCTGATACAGTCTCATAACCGAAAAACAAAAGCGTCATGTATTATCGGGTCCACAATGTGTTAACACAGCGATCTGTTGCAGTTTGTGTGCAAATCAGACATGAATAGTTAACATATCAGAATTTATAGCTCTCAGAATACAAAAGTCTCTTTATAGAGATGTTTGACCGAGTTTTCCAAGATGAAAAGTTATGCTTATTTTTGTCTGCAAGCTCCTCGACGGTTTGGAGTACCGGTAAATGTGTTTTATGGAAAAAGTATTTTACTGAACATAAGACGACAGTTGATGTTGCAAAGCATCCAAGTGTTTGTTTATCTGTAAGTAAGAGATGCATTTGTTGGTGCTTCTTGTTCTGTTGTCAAACCAAAGACAGATATGCATTTAAAGCGTAAATATTTGTTTTAAAATGCCAGTATTATATATGATGTTTGTCATTATACTGCTTTAGTTATTTTTTTTTTCATTAAACAATATACATGTTATTCTAATCTTTTTTCTTTCTTTACTGTTTGTTCTCCAGACTGCTGATTCACATGACATTTTTTTTTTTTTTTTTACTTATTCGGATTTTCATTTTATTGTACATTATTCTCAGGTTGGGTATTCATCTAAAGGCATGGCTTTAATGGTTTGAAAAACTGGCAATACATCTTGCAGCTGTATTCTGGGTATCTGTTTCACTTCTGTTTGCAAAAGATATCGTACTGCTGAAATATTTTGGCTGTTTACTCTTCCCAACAAAAGTTTACTAAAACCTGTTTAAAAAAGGTGGAAAATTCTTGTTTACTTGGTTGTTCATTGTCTTTTACGCATATTTGTAGTTGTTGAAATTTTCAAGACTGGCTGGTATAAAAGTCGTTAATGAGACTTATAACAGTAATTGTTAATAAAAGCTGATTTGCTGAATTGGAAGAATAGAAAGCACAAGAAAAAAAAAAAAATTGGGCTGAGGAGGCCATGCACTGCTTTATAAGCGTATATCAGATTGCATCCAGTGATACAAATACAACTTAGATAACACTTACTGAGTTTCACTTGCATTACAAGGTAATTTGGCTAATTTAAGTGGACAGTTGTCTTGTTGCTGATGTTTATGAAAACACCCTCATAAAGTATGTGACGTTTGTCAGAGTTGTTTTAGAATTTTGCTTCAAGCAATGTCTGTTGAGTTTTAGGGGTAAGATACAAAAATAAGCCAACATCATGTGAAATATATTGAAAAGACTCAGTTTATTCTAATGATGTTGCTAGCATGTAAATGTATCAGAGTAGACTTTTATGTTTTTGGTTAAAATTCTAGTGCATTGTCTTCAGAACAGAGATGCCAAAGCTTAGCTATTAGATATTACAGGAAGAAGGTGATACATGTCATTAGTCATCTGGCCATAAAGAAACCATGGATATAATATAAATATTAGCCTGTTATAGTACTTTAGAAGACGGAACAAGAGACTTAGTCACTTACATGATCAGGTTGTTTTTCTTGAACACATTGTGGTTCAGTTTTTGTATGTGTGAGACATTTTTGCTAAACATTCTTGCTAAATCATGTCTGTGTTTCTAAGAACCACACTTAATTGTTGATATAGCAGTTTAATTTTATATACATGTACATGTATTTGGTTTACTCTTTTGAGTTTAGAAAGATTCAGCCTTCCATTTTACCAGAGATGAATTATAATAGTTCAAAAGGAGTTTGTGCTCTGTCCCTTGAATGAATAGTTATTTTCTTGAATATTAAGTCATTTATATGGCTTGTTTAGTTACTGATTCAATTCAGGTCCTCAGTGATTTGTTTTCAATTGGGGTTATAAATGTATATGATATACAGACCATTAACTCATGTTCAGGCAGTGATAGAAACTCTTTTGAAACAGTAAAGACACAAAAATTCATGTATTCACCTGAAAATATCTTCGCCACTTTGGTCAGAGCACTTTAACCAAAACTACAAGCACTCTTTATTGCTTACATAATCATTACTTTTGGTACTTGCAGCATTTAGGAAACCAACTTTTTTAAGACATTGAACATTATGACTTCTGTGAGTGATTCTGTTGGCTGCCACACCTCTAGCATCAAGTTTGTCACTCTAGAGACTTTAGAATCAAATACATATGCACTGCCATTATCCCAGCATATAATTCTCTCAGTGATAAACAGCATTTATTAACTTGACAGCAAACAATCATTAAATGGTTTTTTGTCGAGAAGCATGATGTTGATGGTCAAAGTTTCATCTCACCGATTTTGGCAGGTATAATATATGCAAGTACTTTTAATTCTGAGGTTGTGGTCAAGATCAGTGTCACAAAAAATAAACTCTTGGGCTTCCGCCAAACAGAGAGCAAGGCCGCATACATTGTAATCATCTTTGTTCATAGATTGAACTTTCTTTATTGAGATCTAGTCTTCCAAAAGAAAACGGTGTTTTTTCTTTTAGTCGATTACAGTTTGTACAAATATTTTACATTTGTTTTACTTTTTTTTGTGGGATTTTTTATTTTATACTGTTTGTTTTGTTTTTCCTACATCTTGCTTTGTTTCTTTTTTATATGTTCTATAGTGCATGAGGAAAAAGGCTGTAGGATCTTCCTTGACAGGACATATGATATCTGTTTGGATAAGAAAGTGAGCAGACAATGCTGTACATGTTTTGTAGAGGATGTGAATATACTACTACATATAGATCTAGTTTTATCAACCAAGCCAATACTGAAAGAGGATAAACTTTTTTTCATTTTAGTTGAAAGGCACACAGAAAAGCTAGCATTTACTTCATGATGTTCAGTTGCATTTATTTTCTTGCAATGTAAGAGCTATAAATCTAGTACTCATTGCAGGAAATGAGGAAAAAAATATCAAATGAATCAGAATACAAATTGAGGCTAACTTTTGTCTTCTTCCTTCATCTTTATCAAACAAATTATTCGTGAATGCGAAGTATAGTTTATTTAGCTATCAGCAGGAAATCAGGAAATAATTGAGAATTTAATGTTTAATAAGCCCTTCTAGATTGAAGCTGCAAAGTAATATACTGAGCCTTTTGTTTTTACCTTCAGACTGCAATTTGTCTGAAAACAAAACAGTTTGATGAAACATTTTCTTTTTGAAGAATACACATGAAAAGCATTGATGGGAGCATTTGTGATTTTTAAAGTCTAAATTTGATTGTAAATTTTCACAGTTTTGACACTAAATCACTTCCTCCAGTATTCAGCGGATGCCACTAGAAATATTGTTCGTCAGTGCTTTGGTTTTAAATGTATGGTGTACATTTGGTTTTTTTTGGGGGGGGGGGGGGAGGGGGGGGGGTAGCTGTCGTAATAACCACTAGCACTACAGTCTAGGTTGGTGGCGTAATCATTTGTTGATTATTTTCTTTCATGTGCCTTTATACATGTACATGCTTAGTTTGCAGCTGCCATATTGGTAACTTGGGGATCATTTCTAAGTTCCTGGTCAAATTATTTTATTAGAGAAGTATTAATAACTATAGGGTCTGCTTTAATTTTTTTGTTCTCTGTTTTTCTAGGTGTTTATGTATAATTTACGAGTGTACATTTCTTTGAAGTTTTAGTTTGCTGTTATTTTCCACGTTGTGCAAAGGTGTGTTTGTATTCTAAGCAGTTCATGGCATCAGTTTGGTGTGTTCATACTTATTCCTTTCCACAATTGTGTCTCACAAAGAAATATAATTGATAGACATTTAGTTCAGTGTAATGAAAAAAATGAATACAGATAATTTGAACAGTTTGCAGTTGAATTATCATGGAATTTTGAAGCTTTATGTGGAGAAACATATTTGATGGATTTGGATTTGTGATGGAAAGAGCAACTTCTTAAATAACTAATTTTCACACTTGGAAGTGAATAAATAAAATAAATAAAGGGCATGCATTGAAGGGTCCAGTTCAGTGTTTGTATTTATTCCTTTAGATATAAATAACATACCACTTCTTTCGTTATTAAATAAATTTACTCGTAGTATCGATCAACATGTGGAGACACAATACATGACTCTGAAAAATATATTTTGGAATGTATGAAGACATTTTTAAGAAATATTTTACAGCTCTACGTTTTTTTGGGTTTTTTCAGGATAATAATAAGCATAATAACTTTAGAAAAATAATGTTTTAAAAATATGAAGCAAATCTCTCTGCTTTTTTAAACATATCTTGTACCATAAAACTCATTGGACATATCTGTTGTCTCTTTATCAAATTACATGACCATTAGATTAAAAATATATTCCATCTCCTTCAAATGGTTTCATTCATATTTTGGTTGATATTGAGTACCCTCACAGCTATGTTCTTTATTCACAGCAATTTTTGTTCTTCTTTCAAATTTTAGAGGTACATGTACGTAATTTTCTCTCTCTTGTCATATAATTAGAGATTGTTCAAACTGGTTCTGTTTTTATTCACACATGCTCATGTAACAGATGTGCTTTCAGTAGTATAGAAAGTTACCTCGAACTTAATTCATTGTAAATGTACAGAACTAGTAAAGCACTTTGTAGAAAGTTTCTTTCTTTCTCATCTATTGTGGACAAAATGTTCTATACTAGAACTACAGTAATAAACCATTGTTTGTCAGCCAGCTAAGTTACTTCCCATTTGCCAAGTATAAGAAGTAGAGAGGGAAAAAATCACTCTTGCTCCTGTTATTTGAAATATGTAAAGCCAAAAACTATGAAAAAATTATCTTGATGGGAAACAAATTTTTTTCCACATGGTGAATTTTGCAGAATTTATCCTTACTTATGTTTCAAATAGCAAGAGAAAAAGCGATTTTGTCCTTCTTTACAATGCTTGTTTTATACTTCTTGTACTTTGCAAAGGAAAGTAATTTGGTTGATGGCCAAAATGCATCATTGTCATTTCCTGTTAGTTACCCTTTTTTCATAGTTAAAGTCATTATGCTCGCTATCATGTCATGTTGGGATGTTGTGAGTTTTATAATGAAGGTATGAAGCTGATTTGTTACATTACGGGGGAACATACATGAGCTTGGGTTGTGGAATTGGAGGGAGTAGAAAAAAAGCATGAACATTTATTAGACTGTGCCAACAACAAACTCAAGGAACTTCTGTAAGTTGCAGTTATCCTTTTATGACATTATAAAAGTATAGTGAAAATCAGGTGAAATCAGCTTTTTTTTTTTTATTTCACCAAACTGCTGTTAATTTGTTGATTGAACTCCACAGCAAAGTGCATAATCGCAGTATTACTGTAAACAAATTTTGTCATAATTGCATTTTTGGTGAGTTTGGAATAGAATATTTATTAAAATACATTATTTCAAGATTTCAAGTTCTGAATTTGATTATTTTATTATGCATGCACTATGCAGTATATTCTTTGTTATTTTCCCCCCATTTACTTTCTTTTAAACAATAGAGACATTAGACCTAAGGAGAAAAGCATTCTCGTTAGCCTGTTTTATGTTGCTGTTTTGTTTTTTTTTTACACCAGGTGTGTTCTTTATCTTAGTCTAGTATTTCAGCCCAGGTATACTAAACGTGTTCATGCAGAGGGACAATCAACTTCGGTGGTGGTTGGCAAGAACTGTCTCAAGAAAACATTCATTGAAACTTCATAAGGAGTAAAGGGTATGTCAAAACAAAAATAAATCACATTTTATTGTGGAGGCCACTGTTACAGTTGTACATTGAATTTCATATGCATATTGTTTAGCTCTGTTCTTGTATTTTGGTTGACTATGCAATAATAATAAACTTCAGTTGATTTAGATTGAGGTAAGTGTTGCCTCTTGATTGTTTTGCCTATTTATTATCTGTAGCTAAAGTTAAAATTATCAGTCTTTGGAATCATCGAGTGAATGAGCTGCTTATAAAATCTACACATGCAGAGCAAGATGTGTGTCCTAGATGTATAATCATGGTGCACAGTCACGTGTATACAGACAGATTTTATAGATACAGACAGACAGACAGATACATGTACTACTTAGTAAATTAGGTGGTTGCTCACTAACTTATTGTTACAGAGGCATTCTGAACTCAACTGGGTGCCGTAAAAAAAACACACACGCAGCAAAAGAAAAGGGGTTCAGATGTTTCCATTGATATACATGTAGTTTATGCAATGGCTTGATCCTAGAATTTCACTAGAAATGAAATGGTACACATTTGGGGTTTTTTTTTTGCTATCACTCTGTGGAGATGGTCAAATTAGTAGTTATTGAAAATACTGATTTCTTTTTTTTCATATCGAGAAGATAAAACATGGAATACATGTACATATATAAATTTTCAATGGATAATGTCCCATTTAAACTTCCTAAAACCTCAGAATTATCAAGGAATCATCGGTGTGCTTAACGAGACTGCAGAACAGATTCTCTTACTAGATTCTCCTGGGAATACCTTTCTATTAAGAGAGTTAAGAGGAATGGAGACCAGAAAACGATGTCCGATATCTTGAAATTAAAATTTTGTTTTTGTTTTTGTTCTTATATTTTCTGTTTAAGCTGTGTGACTTTCTATTATTGTGGTCTCTCTCTCTCTAGGCTAAGTTTTACCTGTCCCAAGACCATAATGAACTATGGCCTATGACTTTGATAATTCACAGCTTGATCTTGGAGAAATAAGGAATAAACTCTCGGAATATTTAGCTGTGCTAACAATAGTCTTTCTCACCCGTACACCCCTCTCATTTTCTTGAAAGGAGTTGTTTTTCCTCTAATCATCTTGTCGCTGAAAATTCTGGACTCCACAGTATTGTCCTGAGAATTCAAGAAGGGTGGGGTGTGTGTGTGTGTGTGTGTGTGAGGGGGGGGAGGGGAGGGGGAGAGGGCAAATATCAAGAAATTAAAAAAATCCTTTTTTTTCTTGTTTTCTTCTTTTTCCTTCCTTCCTTTTTTCCTTCCGTCCTTTCTTTCTTTCTTGTGCATGTTCAATTGTCAGTGTTTAGCGTTTTTTTTAGCTTCAAATCAGCGAGATTGCGATTTGTTCATTGGGGCATTAGACCTTGCAAAATTTATTTTTCTTTCCCCCAAGAATTATTGCACCTTACTATGAAGTGATGATGACAGTGGCACCCAATGTGGCATATTATCTTTGATACGGTAATTTTAAAAGTTCCAATTTCGATCGATTGCATCACCACTTTTAGTCAATTTAGCTGGAGTTACACTATCATCATCTCTCGTCATCTGTCCAAGATGTGGACCACGAACCTCACACTCCACTTCGCCAGATCCTGAAACAGCCTTACCATTTCCTTCCAAAATTATATTTCATTCGCCTCTTCATTGTTCAGACATCTTTTTCAGGAGATCCATGACCTACATTTCTTTATCTGAGAAAGCCATTCCTATAGATCCTGTCTTGGGGGTGCTGCTATTGACTTTCTCTGTGTCCAGTCCAATGGGATTGCTTCCTGCCAGTGCAGGAGGGGGAGGGAATGGGCAAGTACTGGGAAAACGTTGGTGGAGAAGATGATTTTAACGTTTACCACTGAATTCGGGACGGTCAAATTAGAAGAAAACAATAGAAAAAAAAAGTTGAAATGATTCATGGTTGCGTAACTTTACTATATAAGCAGGATTCTACTTTTTCAACCGATTTCCTTGAAATTTTTCAGTTCAATACCTAAAAAATGTCAGATCAGATTTTTGACAGTTGGCATTTGTTGTTGTTGTTGTTGTTACTGTTGTTTTTCCACACATTTTTAAAATCGGTGCTTAGAAAAATCACTGATTTTCCGAAAACTTAGCGCCTTAATCTCAAATTGCTACAAAATTTGAAATGATATCGGAAATCCCTTCTGATAATTTGTTGTTGTCATTGTTGTTGCTGTTGTTGTTACTGTTGTGGTTGTTGTTGTTATTGTTGTTGTTGTTATTGTTATTGTTGTTGTGTTACTTTATCCTGTCCTTATGCCAAATTTTAATTCAGTTTGTCTAGAAATAAAAAAAAATAGATTGCATATTTGTGCTAAAAAAAAACATCATTTTGAGAAAAACACATTTCAAGCTTTTATTCATTTTTTTTTCACTTGAAAAACAATTGTAAGGAGTTTTTGATCGGGCTTTTAACCTCAATATGTCAAATACTAGCGTTCCCTCTATGACTTCTATGTCTCATTTTGTCTTTTCTTGGGCTTTTACTCACATTTTCTCTCCATTTTTGCTCCCTTGCATCCATCTGTAAAAGACTCCCGAAGAGCCATTTCGGGGTACAGGGAGGCCTATTTATAATAAATAATAATAATAAAAGGCATTTATATAGCGCCTCACCCCTGAAGGGCTCGAAGCGCTTTCCAATAGGACCAAAATGTTGAACAGAATATGCTTCAAAACAAACATGAGCAACAACATACACACAGATTCATACCATGGTATACAGATACGATTCGAGACATACTCACATACAGAATCACGTAATACAACTCAAACACATTTGTAAGTTCGTAGAAATGACTGACAAACGGGAAAAGCCTGAAAACATTACTCAGACAGATGCTTGGTGAACAAGTATGTTTTTAACTGTCGT
>JBCEWB010000001.1:7535743-7551461 GCA_039654565.1 Peronia peronii
TTTCCCAGTCATACACCACAACATGTCAAAGTTTCTCTTCTTAGTCTGATGAAATAACAAATCTGAAATTTTCACCCACTTACCCCCTTAATTTCTGTCTTTCTCCCTTTGTAGAGAATGTGACTTATCTGGATTTTCCACTGAGGTCTTCAAATACGTTGTAGAGAATTATTTAAATTTTGTATAAGATGTTCATGCCCAAAGCAAAGAAGATTGCAATAAGAAGAGAAGAAGAAAAAGAAGAAGAAAAGAGAAAACAGCAGGGGGGCCAATTTTGGAGATGGCCAAGATTGAATTTCACTTTCATTTCATCTGAAAGTTCAATACATACTAATTATCTTCATGACAGGCCATCTTCATGACATTTTTTTTTTTTTTTTTACTTAGCAGAAGAAGATTCTACCAAAATCCTTTAATATTAACTGAAAGGTTCGTTGGAACAGATCTGTTTTGAGATCCTAACAGAGTGAAATGTTAAACTATTTTCCCTCTCCACATCCTACATGTACATGCATCTGGACTGTAATAAAATTGCCATTATGTTATCAATAGCTGCTTCCATATGTTCCCTGTTCAATAAGTTATTACATTGCTACTGAATGTTGGCGACCTTTGTTTATCCAAACCATATGAATTTAAATCAGGCAGAACTCTAGGTTAGGCCACAATGACTCTTCCTTAGAGCTCATGGAAGGAATATTGTTGTATTTTCGAACATTTTCTTTGCTCATATGCCCTTATCGCTATATTTTAACAAAATTAGCCATATTGAGAATGTTACATTTTTGCGTAAGTACTCATACTGAATCACCCCAACAAATATAAGGCTGGTGGGAACTACATCGGCATTTTCGTAATGCTGAATTTCTTAAACAATCAGATTACCATCAGCCATAGAAGTGACCCTGTCAGTTTCACTCATTATTATAGTGGTGGTCTCTATAAAATTAATATCATTTGGTATCACAATATTCAGTGTTGTCTGGTAGGTCTGGTTGCAAAGCCATGCATGTTATCAGGTTTTGTGCAATGTTTTGTTGCTGGTGAGACTTATTCTGCCTTCATTACCAACCAGGAGACTGTTCCAGTTTCATTTATAAAGAGTGCGGTAAGATTAAATTTGCCATTTTCCATCAAATATTTGCAAAACTTTTACATTTTAAACAATTTGTCATAGGACTATCTACTACCAAATGCATTTATAACATCATGATATATGTCAAATATATCATCTGTCTCACCTGTTTGCTATGGTCCTGAACACTTTAAACAAAAAAAATAAAGCCAAATAGATCTAGATCATTCCGACTGGAATTCACCAGGTAAAGTCATTTTTCAAATCTGATTGATCGTCACATTAAATACATTTTCATTCACATATACCAGCCACTGTTTTGCTAAGTCCCCATGTAGTGAACTGTTCCTATGATCTTGACACTGTTCTATATATATCGAGATAAGCTCCACCAGGAGGTTGAAAAACATATATAGAACGTAATGTATACCCTAAAATTACTATCCTACCTATGTAGAGCAGTCTACACTGGCTGAAGTCAGCACTGCTGAGACAAGACGGGGAGATGGGCCAGCCTGGAGGGTGGTCATAAATCAGTGGTGAATGGAGGAGGGAAGGCTTTTTATAGAAAAGGGTACAACCCTGTTGGTATGAAACGCTCATTCAATCTTTTAGAGGGTCAAGTTTTGTAGCCCTTGTTATAATTTTGACAACTTTCTATGTTAATTTCTCAGCTCCTAGAGAGACACCACAGGGTGGTTTCACATTGAATTTTGAAGCTCAGACAATGCTCTGTCAACTGTGAAAGTTTCTTGCTTTCAACTCCTGCTTTCAGAATGGGGCAAATTTTGTGGCCTTCTTTACTCTAATATGAGAGACAAAATTGTAAGATTTCACTGCACTTTATGATCCCTTGACTGTCACCCTTGCCCAGACTGATAGTCCTGGCTAGACTAATCTGACACCATTCTCCACACGCACCATACTCCATATAAATTTTACTGGAAACTGATTTTAGCATCCCTGTCTAGGGGGAAAAAAAAAATAACAAGGCAAGGGCGAGGAGTTTACAATATTGTACTGGAGAGCCCACTGACTGATGACCTCACATGTATTGAGTATGAAGCCTACAGGTGCTATGCCCACGAGGGCAAGATGCTTTGGCTTTAGGCCCTTAGGCGAGATACCTCATCCCCATGACACAAATAGGCCTCTACCATGCTACTCAAGATATCACTTATTTATTATTTTAAGACTAAAAGCCAGACCCATTGTCTCGTGATAATACAAAGTTTACTGTATTCTGTTCCTAGTGCAGATCTAGATCCTGTCTAGCCATTTTAATTCCATGCTTTACCAAAGTCAAAGAAAGATGGTGTACACATGTACTTACACATCTTGTTGGTCGTGCAAACCAACATCAAAAAGATACTGCTCAGAGTTTCCTTATCACAACGATGGTGTTAAAATAGATGATATCTCTGTTCTTTGACCCAAATCAGGTCTACAGTAAGATAGTTACAATCACAACTTAAATCAAATTGTTAGATTTTAAATGCACTTTTGCCAGGCCATCCTACAGTGTGTACACAGCGGATCCATCGCAGTGAACAATGGTCAGAACTGACAGGTTTCTGTCGTCTCCACGTAAATGAGAAAACATGCATATTTGTACATTATAGATAACAGAAAAAATAGTGAAGGACTGAATGAGGCACTGTGCCCAAATCCTGTCTTTACTGAACAGATTTGAGTTGGACAAAATAAATGGCAATTCTGAATTCCTGTTAAAATGGGCTTATAACATTGACCTTCATTGGTTAATCAGTTACAAAAACATATCTGGTCCAAACTGGGGATATACATACCATTTATGCTACAAGAAAAATTACAGTTTCATTTAACATTAGATTAATTTTGAATATATATGTTTGTAGTATTTCCAGTAAGTTTGAAGACAGACTGAACTATGGATCAGTTACTGTATAACTTATTTTATGACATTTTATTGAGGTTTCCTTTCTCTGATCCTGAAAGACTACAAAAGTGGATAGATGTAGTCTTTCGCCAAGACATAAATGGAAAGCCCTAAAACTTGACAAACACTTCCAGAATTTGCAGTGATCATTTTCTCCCTGGAGATTTCGAACTCAATACTCAAAGGAAAGTTCTGTGCAGTACTGCAGTTCCATCTGTCTTTCTTCCTCACCCCCCACACAAACAACCAATGCAGAAAACATACTGGAAATCACCCAAAACATGCCACAAAATCACTAAGACAGTAATCCTTCTTTATCAGCAGACCTGTACATAAAGTTTATAAGAAATATCTTTCCCCTTCTCTCTCTCTCTCACCAAACTGCAAATTTAGTTACGTAATTGTATCTCTGTCATTTCAAAATGATTCATTAACAACAACAAAAAAATAAGTCATGAATCCGTTTGTTTACAAGTGAAGATTTACTACGGGATGTCCCAAAATAATGTATACATTTTTTAATCGTAATAACAATTCAATTTATTGATTTTGACTTGTAAGTAAGATTGATACAAAATAATGCGTAATATTTTACTCTCAAATTCTTTAAATGTTTATTCTTTCTCTTGTATCAATCTTATTTACAAGTCAAAATCAATAAACTGAATTGTTGTAACCATTCAGAGTGTATACATTATTTTGGGACACCCTGTATATCTCTACTACACTCAGTGCATAGTAAAGGATGCTCTCGGCATAGTAACACTAGGTCCAGCCCTCATGACATAGGCATGGCGTGCAGCCACCTGGTGTTAGCACGCTAGAGACAGGGTTTTGCTAAGGTGACGTCACCAGTCAGCACTCCAGTATAATAGTATAAGCTCCTTGGGCAAGGTGCAATCATCAACATTCCAGCTTTTTGCCTTAAGTGGAATAAATTGGAGGTTTTATTTTCTAAGATTTTCTACTCTTCACTTGCGGAAGTTGCCCAACTATAAAAATGCTGAAACACAGGCCAAGTGTGTTCTGTGAATATTCCTTGCATGTCATTCTTCATTCATATATTTCTTTCACAAATTATATCTTAAAAGAAAGTCAACAACAAATGTCACAAATTGTCAAATTTTCAATATTTTTCAATTCAGTCTGATCTGGACAAAGTTGGATTGCAATTACAGCAGATTTAGTAATCCATTCTGTGAAGTTCAATAATTCAACAAAATAATATCATAAACAAAAGCAGATTTGTTGAGCTCAAAGTATACTCACATCTCTGTTCCTCAGCCATTTTATTTCTCCATCCTGAACACCATAATCAAAAACAATCTCCTCCCCTTTGAATATGTCTCTCAGTGCGTAGGCTGCTATTCTGGGAGGTCCTCTGCCATTCAAATCAGTTAAAATTGGCGGATGGAAACGAATATTTGGTCTTCTTGAGTGATTAAGCAGTCTGGTGTATGAATCGAATCTTCTGGTGGCGTCAATAGCCCATTTTGCCCCCTGAAAATATCAAACAGTTTATAACCATCAATTACATTATATAGCTGCTATGTCCTAAGCTCTGTTACAAGGTACATGTGATGAGCAAAAGATCCCATACTCAGATTTTTCTCAAGTCTTTTACCATCTATTGCTGTACAACAGGACAGTGAATTACCACTCAAGTACAACTGCATCGAAATCTCAGTCTGTTCACCTTGAATCTGGCTGGTTATGAATGGTTACAGGAAACATTTTAAATCCCTGTCATGATTCTGTATGATGAGCAGTATCCAGACTATAGTCTCAAAGCTCCATTCTCAAAGGGATTAAAAGAATCAAAATTGTGCTGTTTGTTTAGATCTAAGAACTTACACCCTCGAGTTCAAACTCCCCTACCCTGTTTTTCTGCCACCCTAAGCAAGTGGATAACAATGAACTATTCACAAAATGAGATTGATAAAGCTCACCATTGTTTGAGTTCAAAATAAAATATCTTTATTTTTTCCGGGAAGTATGAACTGTCATATACAGTATGTATTTGAATTATCAATCCACAATGAATCTGTCTGATCAACAGTGTACTTAGTTTTAGTCAGTAAAGTGTCCACTATGTCTACAGTCAAAATTGGTAAACCAATCACTTGATCTCAAAGTGATAAAAATCTGATTTCATGGCTTCCTTACAAGAGATACCATATATCTTACATGATATAAAATACATGCATCTAGACAGTAATACTTTCATCATTAAATGTTCTGCAATATAGAAAAAAATGAGTGATCACAAGACTAACTGAATACAACAAAACAATTTGCATTTTCATCCTCAGTCCCCCCCCCCCCCCCTCAAATGCTCAGAGTAATGGACAGAAAAGAAAAATAAAAAGATATGGGAAAAGACCAACCAGATATGCCATAGCAAAGAAGAAGACTCGTTCAGAATCTTCACGCAGTTGGGCATGATCACATGGTAGATAAAATTGCATTGGGACTAAAAGTACAATGTGCCTTGTCTTTTCAATTGAGGTGCATCAAAAGTCATCCCATCTATCCTCTTACCCATCCTCATATCCTTGTTGTACTTATGAACTAAACATTAATGACATATGTGGTGTGCATAACTGCATTATTCACAACACAATGTGTTCCACAATGTAGATAAAGAAGCCAGATGTCTTCATCCCATGACAACTCACAATGTTCAACAAATGGAAATACTGAACACAAGCATATGGTCATTCTGAATGAGTCCACTAGCAAAGTGATATATAACACAAGACAGGACATACTCTAAGAGAGAGGACACACTACAGTCAAATACTTGCACCAATAGACTGGCTCTAAGATGGTGACCACAAAAAAAAAAAAAAAAAGGGCACCAGAGTATTCGCTACAAATCTTCTGGAGGAGGTATCTGGACACTGATCAGTCCCATACCCTAAGATGGATGGCAATGATGATGATGACAATGAATATATCTGCAATAGACCTCGATTGTGAAAATCAATAAATCATCTCAGAAAAGTAATGCAAAAATAACTATTTTCTTACCCCAAATGTGAATGACATGATGAAACACCCTTCATTGTTGTGGGCATAAACTCTCTCTCTGCTTTGAGCTTCCTCTTCAGATATTATATCTCCTTCATATTCCAACACGAAGGAGTCTTTGCGCAGAACTGGGGTTTTCAGAAAGACCCCTCTGCCTTTGCCCTCCACTTCCTTTATGGTGAACCTGGCCTTCAGTTCATTAGGGTCTGATAACAAACCTTTTGTAAGCTTCTCTAACCTTGTTAGTTTTGGGGACCGGATTTTTCGAACTGTAACAAGACGTTTTACATAACAATTTAAACGTAATTTATTCAAATGTGCTGCTCAGAACCAGTTATTCTGCTCATC
Organism: Peronia peronii; assembly: GCA_039654565.1. NCBI lineage: Eukaryota > Metazoa > Mollusca > Gastropoda > Systellommatophora > Onchidiidae > Peronia > Peronia peronii. The sequence continues at coordinate 7,542,118 of JBCEWB010000001.1, forward strand.
TAGATGTGAAATAGTTTGACAGAGCAATTTCAATTTCACAAATTTCATTCATCCAATTACTGTTCTCTTCAAACAAACATCTGCAAGTCAGTTTTTCAATTTCAACTAAAATAAGAAAGCTCAACAGATTTTTAGAAAACCACTTCAATAATTCAGATACAAAAACAAATTGAGGGTTCTGGGAATACAGCGGTCTCTGCCTAAGAACCTGCCACCTAACAGTTCGGTCGGCCTAGGAACCCACTTCTGCTGCGCAACGGAATTTTTCTCTATAATTTACCCCTCTAAGAACCCGCACCAAAATAAAAAATCCGCCTAGGAGCTCACTGTCGAGCCAAGACATGCGAGTACTTATGGTGTAATTTCATATCAGTTTGTCCACTTGAGAGAAACGCAGTGTTAGATGTGCAGTAAAATGGAGATGGGGGTGGGGGAACAAGTAGGAAAAGGAATGGAGGTGATGGTTGATGTATGACTGCATAATCAGGCCACATTGTGGATGAATCTATAAGCATTTCTTCATTTGACAACACGTGGGACAGCACCCGTGATTGGCGCTGTGTAAGAGGAGGAGTAAGTGTAGCCTCCTGACTGGATGAGATAACCACCTCCAGGTGATTAAAAGACATAATTGAAAGACATACAAAATCCTGACTGGTCAGATGTTTTCCTGCATCGGCTGGTCTGGCTAATTTTAAACACTTGAATCACTTGTGCAATTATCCGCAGGGTAACATCGCAATAAAATGTTTTCATTCAACAATGATACCATTAGGTGAAAACTCACTCGAAATTTAAATGCAGGGGCATTGTTGATGAAATTATACTCTAAGAAAGATCAGGAGTTGTTAGATCTAATTATCACACACACAGGGGATAAAGCTGTTCTTATTCACATTGTATAGGTAAATCTGTAACTAACGGTAATGATCAACTAATTGCACTAGTGAAGACAATCTGTGATCGGACGGGTGGCATAATTTTTCAATCCATCTAAAAGCCTGTCCATCTAAGAACCTGCTTTTTTCGTCTCCCGGCGACGGGGGCTCTTAGGCAGAGACCACTGCATAATCTCTCTCAAGCCTGAATTACACACTTTAATCCATCATATGTATTTATCAGAAGGGTAAATGTAACATTTGTCACAGAATAAAACCAAACAACATATATATATATAAATAATTATAAGTGGGTGTGATACTAAATATTTCTCATCAATCAATACAAAGTTATTGAAGAAAAAATGTAATAAGTTTATTACAATATGCTAACAAAATAATTTCCTTACTAAGAAATACTTTTTTCCATCTACGAAAAAAAAGTGATTATTTTCATCCAACATTAAAAGTCAGTAATTCACCAACAGAACATTTCCTTGGCCATTGATATTATTTTCCTTAAATTTTTCTCACATCAAGGCCATAGTATGTTACCACAATGTTATTGCAGTTACTTTTACAATACTGGGAGTACTTACCTTTCAATCTCTTTTCCTAAAAGGAGACAGAACAAAAAAAAGGTAATCAAATTGTGCTGCATTAAATCATTTAATTTTACAAATTATAATCCTTAACAATGTAACAATCATTCAAAACTTATTCAATTCTTTACTTGTTTCTGACACAAATTTTTTCAGAATTAGTTAGGTCTGAGTGATTAACTATATTATGATTGCTTATGACAAGAAACCTGAAATATACAGACAAGGCCTGTGATTCTTTTGGATTTGTACTAGATTACAATCTAGCTGCTAGACCTGCAGACAACATTAGTGTCAATCCATTGAGGCTTTGCTTTTAGGCAATGGCTAGCCGGACTTAAGCCCGTATAGTCTCGAAGTCTAGCCGGATTTATTCAGTCCGTGTCATTGAAATGTAGCCGTGAAGTTCTCTATGTCCACGTCATGTTCCTTTGGGAGGGTGAGAGGCATATGCGTGCAGCTTTAAGCACTTTTAAAAATATGCTAATCAGTAAATGATGGTTTAGTTTTATCATCAGGATTGACGATATCTTTTTTTTTTTTTTTTAATTTTAAAAACACTGAATGAGGCCTCGATCTCGATCCAGATCACTCCATTCTACATGACAGTACATCTCCTTCAACTACACCCTCAAAAAAAAAAAGACAGAAAAATGCAAATGTTCTGTCAAGAACACACGCACGTTGCAAGGAACAGAAAAGAAAGTATACAGATCCACATCTACAGATGTGGATACGTTGGAGTTGGAGATGGACCTTTCACTCTCAGTGGATGACATATGCAAGATGTATCTGGCAAAAGCATCTCTTTCAATTAATCCCTCAAAATCGTACATATATATAAACAAAAATACTATGTCAAATACATGCACATTACATTTTTGTTACAAAAAAAAAAATGGAGTGTATTATAGTACATAATCCAAAACGACAGGTGTTGTCAATAAGTCCGGCTAGCCACTTCGTTTCTTTTACTTTTCATTTATAAATTTAAAAAAAAAAAAAAAATCAAAAGTTCCTTCCCCCATTAGCTCTCTCTACATTTTATTTTACACACATAGTAGGTAAACTTGTCTACGTTCCAATGTTTTTAGTTAAGAGATGCTCCTTAGTATACAGGGCCATTTGCAAAATATAAAAGCGAAGCAAAGAGTGGAGAGCTATCTCATATAATCATCACTGGCTAATCTTGCTTAGATCTACACATACCTAGAATCACTAAAATTAGGTCCCAAATCTAAGCTAGCGTTCACAGAGAATGCGAGACGCAGGGTGATGCTCCCACGAGTAAAATCGCACCGATCGCCTACACAGGTACAAGCTCAAGAGTGTACACAGTGAACACAGGTGGCGCAAAAAGCTTCGTGATCAACAGGAGTGAAGTTCGGCCATATGTGCTTAACAAGATGGCATTATCAAAAAGAGACTTTACTTTGCTAGACAACAGTCTACCTAGATTTCTTCTTCTATGTACACAGCAAAAAAGAGCAAGCGTTCATGAAATCAATAAAAGAAAATCAACTGAAGGTGAATACCATCACCTCTTCAACCAATTGAAATCACACCCAGAAAGGTTTCATTCACATACACGGATGAGTCTTCACATTTTCAACTACATTTCGGAGAAATTTGAATCCAGGATAACAAAAATAAAATGTCAAAATAAAACTCTCAACGTAATCACAAAATTAGCAACAGTATAAACGCACAGCTAGCTTTAAAACAACACACCACAGTCCAACGTGTCAACGCAAACCGAGGTGGGGTGCGAGAAAATAATCTAGTTTTGGTTTGGGAAAAAATCTCATGAAGCGGGATGAGTTTCCAGCACCACCGGAACACAAAAAGATCAAACAGAGAATTATTCCCTGTGCGAGTAATTGCGTACCCTAATTCAGTGGGATGTCAAACTGTAAAGTCAGAAAATTTGCCCCCATCTCTCCCCCATCCCCCTTTTTTTTTTATTAATTCAGGCCAACACTGTCTGGTTACACAAGACACTAAACTGCATGTTCTCCAGTGCAAGTGGCTAATCGCTACAAACTTCGATATTGGTATTCAAACAGCTGTTAAACGCCACTTCAGCTTTCAAAATTTATAGTACTTCAGGTTTCACTGTTGTCATGCAGGACTTTATCATATTTCACAAATTATTACGAAGCCCAATGTTAGTGGGCTCAGCAGAAGATGATGGAAGATCAGACAAAGAAAAGTCGCTGACGACACAAAGTCGGATTTCCGACTAAAGTCAGAAGTTTGACATCCTTGACAGTGACAATGACACTAATCTCAAGCTGGCCTAGGTTTAACCCGTAAAGTGCGCCAGTGAGTATATATATACAACAGAGGTAGCAAGCTTGCTTGTGAATCCTACAAATCGTGCGAGCCACGGATATATTCGACCCTTGACCACTTAGACGAGAAATGCAAAGCACATATTTATTCGGTCCTCTCTGTGGTGAGATTTTTCTCACCTCTTACAGGCTAAGGTCCACGATTTAATCAAATTGCTATGCATAATTGCAGTTGGCACTGGGTATGCAAATCTGTCAGTTTAGGGAAGATTCCATTCATGGAGTGGGTGAGAAATGCATCATTGCCTCCAAGAAGTAACAAATGCTAACGTCAAGGAAGATAAGTGGACATATGCATGGTCCAAATGAACAAATATCAACAGCCTATTCAAATCCCCTATCAAAAAAAAAGGTTGCAGGGGAGGAGAATGTGTGATATCCCTTAATAATCGTGGTTGGGACAGCATTGTGTTTGATCAACCCATCATCAGGTTATTAATTGTAATCTACACTGGTCATACTTTCATGGTCACAAAAATGGCAAAATGCAGTCCCAATAATGTAATATGAGATAACAATGGATGTTTCGTCAGATCAACCGATTATCCCTGTATCACTCTAGATGGTCAACTGCTGACCAGAGTAAAATGTTCCAGATGACGTGGGAAAACCCCAATTCCTGGCTGATTTGGTCCAATCACAGCGCCAGAATGTTTCTAGAACTGCAATGACTAATCTGTTCATGGACAAGGGTGACAGCTTCCTCAGAAATACATTATTTTGCTTGATTTGGGCATATCTCTATCTCTCTGCCTTTACTAAATGGTTGATTCCAAATTGTTATGCCTGAGTTACATGCGTGCCCATGACTAATTATGGGGTTATCCATGGCTGAAAAAAAAAAAGGGCCAAGAATTATTATTTCTGTTTATGTGAACTCTGACCTGTGCTCGACTTACGTCATCATAGATTGAAAGATTCACTAAGATTACTAGGCCTATACATTGACCACAACAGACCTCACCATAAACCAGCGCTGCTCAGCAGGACGAGTGTCCTAGCAAGGAGCACCCAGCCGCACACGTACGCCTATCGAGTACTGCTCTTCGTGTGGGACGCTCACTGAAGACTTTATCAGATTTAGAACTATAAGATTTATTACACCAACTAGATCTAGATCTGGGAAGATTTCGCTTTAAATTACAGCCCTGAATTTGTGCTTTCTCTTCTTTTCTTTTCTTCCAGTAATTTCAGTTCACTATGAACCTACTGTGGTGTTGAGAGTAAATGAGAGCCTAGGTCAACAGTCAACATGACAGCTCTAGATCTAGAGTCTAGACTAGATCTAGATTCTAGACCTATAATCATTGCTAGCCTAGGCTTAGGCCTAAATCTTGATGTGGTCTACCTGGGATAAGCCCTATTACGTACTTTTTGTGTAGTAACTACGGTGACAGACCTATTGTTCAATGTGTGCAACTTTATATTATAGACTCTAGACTAGGTCTAATCTAGATCTAGATCTCTAGATCTGGTTAGGTCAGGTTCATCATTCTGTTTAACGGGGCGATAATATTGCATGGTATGCTCTTATGCGATTCTTTTCAATTCTGTTTAATGCTTCTTGATTAAAGTCACCTACCGAAACAGCAGAGGACATCGTTAGAAGGTGTTTTTGTAAATAAAACCATCTGGATATAGCACACACACAAAATTATAGCTCTGGTTTCGGGCGGCAAAACAAAGCAGTCAAAGATTTGTAGACGCATCAATGTGAAAAATCGATACAGATGTGTTCTCCGGCATCGAAGAGTACAAGTTTCAACTTTTTTTGAGTAGTCGAAGCCTCCCTTTCACTATTATTATGAAGCCCGTTATTGGAATACGAACAAAGACAGAGGAGCTTAGGAGGAAGGGGGTGGGGGGGGGGGCATGGGATTAACCGAGGGAGTTGTGATATGTCTGTGGGTTTAACTGTCGGTATCTGCAGAATAAAAATTCTACACAGAAATAAAGGCTGAGAGGAAAGGAGGGAGGAGGGAGAGGAGCGTTGAATCTGCTCCTTCATGATGATAGAATTCACAAACAAACAAGAAAAGCCAAAGGAGTTGTTATAATGAAGTTGTGAACTATCACTCTCATGCAATATTAATAATAACAAGAAGAAAAATGTACATTATATTAACAAAAATAACTCGTTGTAAGGAATAGTCTCTTAGTGTTCATAACCTATGGGCTCAAAACGTCTTACGTGACAACCTGTCTTGCACCATGCAGTCACAAATAGTCTCATTCATGACAGTATATTATTTCTTACAATAAGTCCATAATCATACGAAATTTTAAATTAAATTGTAGCTGTGACTGAACAAAAACAAATCAGAGTTCATTGAATCTGTCACATTGATATGTATTTCATGAACAAGATGCAGTTTTCAATGACGTTAAAATTATTCAAGCCTTTCCCATCGCGTGGTATTTATTTATTTTTTTTTTCCACATGGGAAGAGGTGCAGGAATGTTATATCATCAGTGGGTTTAACAATAAGTCATTTTGACTGCCAACCAAATTACATCCTTTTGTTGAGTACAAGAGGTTACGTTCTCTTTACGCCTTTCAGTTATGTGCAGACTGTTATCTTGTACTTATAACTTAAACATTGTAAAGAAGAGAAAAAAAAATCAGTTTCTCCTGTTGTTTGAAAGACTAGTAACAGAAAATTCTCAAAAATTCACCATGTGATGAGCTGGTTTTTTGGGATTTTTTTTTTTTCTGTCGTGATAATTTTTTTTTTCCTCACTTGTTTCAAATAACAGGAGCTAAAAGGATTTTTTTCCCACTCTTCTTTACAATGCTTGTCTTATGCTAACTCTTGTACTTGGCAAAGAGATGTAACTTAGCTGTCTGAAAGATAGAATGGCTCATTCTGTCAGACCCACAGGTGAAGTCTATTCCTGAATAAGAGGGCAAAATATGTTATATATTGTCACCTTGCAGGGTCTTTTTGCTGCTACATACTTTGCCAAAACTGGATGGTGTGACAAACTGATTTGATGTTATGCTCTAGCTGAGAATTTTGTCCCTATTCAAAGTTCCTTGATACCACAGAGATTAGTTTAGCTCCTTCCAGAATTGTTGCATATTAGGCAAACGCTGGGACACACGAGTAAAACAAGTTGAGATCAGTACCGTAAGCCTATCTTTGTTCAGCATTTATAGTGTCCTGTTATCCTTGGCTGGTAAAAAAAAAAAAAAAAAAGAGAAATTCATGCCAGTCGTTGCAGACAGAAAGAACGTAAATTTGTTGTTGTTGTTGCTGTTGTTGCTTTTTTTTTTCTTTAAAAACTATATTAAACTTCTGAGGCTATATCACCCCATTTTCGGCTTTGCTCCACCGCCTTAGTATATTTCATTATTAATTAGTTTTATAGATTTAACTGTTTATTTGGCCATATATCTCTAAATATTTTTCCAGTGGAGGGAAGGGGGGGGGGGGGGATCAAAAGCTGTTAGTCTTTGACTCTGTGGTTTCCAGAGTGCTCCTCTTTAAATGCATGCAAGGGATTTTTATGATTTCTGTCCCCTCCCCCACATCCACCTCCATCCCCACAAATCATGTTGTGCAAAATTCTGCCTTAAGTCATCAATTTTGCTTGTTTTCTATATTCATAAATGGCAGTAAGGCATTTGATTCATTCCTCAGTGTCAGTTTCCATGGAGAAAAATATAAAGAAAAGCATCTAGTTTTGGCGAAGTATTGTGCGGAAAGGTGTCATGGAGGAGATAATCAGGACTCAACAGAAAAGAAAACTTTTTTGAATTGATTCTATTTTATCTTATTTTACCTATGTTTCATTTTATTACTAAAAAGCATACTTGTTATGATCTAAGCTGGCTGGTGTATGTCTTATTGTTTCAGGGTTATTTCAACAATCTTCAGCAAAATAAAAACAATAAACTGTTATTACTACTAGAAACAGGAGTGAATAATGACGTGCAAAACCACAGACATACAATGGGCAAAATTGATTTGGCTGCAATGTTCACGAAACTGGATGCGTACACATGACCGATTCTTTTACGTTACGTTCTCATTTTGCCATTCATACTATTACAGCTATTTTGACTGTAGTGATACTCGATAAACGCGAGATCTCGGTTATCACAGATGACAAGTACGATTCACGATTTCGATACATTTTATAATTATTATATCCGTTCAGCTTCACTGCACGACTACGACAATCAATACTCGTTCAAGAATAAGAAATAATTATATTTTTTTAAATTTTAATTTTTAAAAAATCAAAGGGAAGGTCATGGCCGGCGACACCCCGAGACTGATCTTCAACTACATTGTTATTTGATATCCTCTAGGACCTCATTTCATTTATGTGCATTAGAATATCAATCTTTAGACTCTTCTCTAAAGCCAAGCTTTACAGTAATATTAGCCATAGCAATAGAGTATTATCGGTATCCCCGTTAATAGCTGTAATATGTATGAGCGCCGATCTCTAGACAAAACACAATAATCAATTTTGGCAAATGTCTAGTCATATGAATGAATAGATAAATAGATAAGTAAATAATTAATTAATTTATCAACTTTTTAAACATCACTGAATGCACAGACACCAAGACATAGTTCATGAGAGTTTGCCATTCGCTAGCCACGGGGCAGTTGAATGGTTACTAGACATGAATAAGAAACTATGAGTATATTTTCAACACCGGCATTTAGCAAATATAATATTGTTTAGTTATATTAAGTAAAGCGCAATACAGATTAAGTTTATACATGTATATATGTTGCAGAAATGTCCATCAGTGAATAACTAAGAATATATAAGCACCCACCAAATCACATCTGTATTATAACTTATTCAACAAGTACGTGTGAAAGGAGAGCGAGCAGGAGGGATGGGGGCGATGTGTCTTTGTTGCTTATTGAAACGATTATGGACAAACAAATACATGTCCCAGTTTCTTGCACGTTCCCGATCAACATATCTAATTTCATAGATAACTTTCGTATATCGTCAAGAATTGAAAAGTACACCAATGCGTTGTCAGGAATTTCGGGGATCCTACTGTACTTGGAGGTCACAAGCGAGGGATGGGGGCGATGTGTCTTTGTTGCTTATTGAAACGATTATGGACAGACAAATACATGCCCCAGTTTCTTTCACATCCCTGATCAACATATCTAATTTCATAGATAACTTTCGTATATCATCAAGAATTGAAAAGTACACCAAAGTGTTGTCAGGAATTTCGGGGATCTTACTGTACTTGGAGGTCACAAGCGTTTTGAAATACAGCATATGTGCCCCCGCTTAAGTAATCAATGTCTACAATATGAAGGAACAGAATACTAGATTTAGCACAGCTTTTATCTTACTTCATTCTGAAGTGATGTGTTTGTCTGTTTGTTTGTTTTTGTTTTATTTCACTGTATTGTGTCCACTGATGTATGTTTATGAAACTTCTATCGCATGCTAAAAAGGCAATCTTAACTATGTTATTTACACACACACACACACACACACACACACACACATATATA
>JBCEWB010000001.1:7562372-7581646 GCA_039654565.1 Peronia peronii
TCTATCTATCTATCTATCTATCTATCTATCTATCTATCTATCTATCTATCTATCTATCTATCTATCTATCTATTTAATTATCTATCTATCTATCTATCTATCTATCTATCTATCTACCTCTTTCTCTCTCTTTCTCTCTCTCTTTCATTCTCTCTCGCGCGCTCTCTCTCTCTCTCTCATTTCCGCTACCTGGCATTATTCCGTCGAGGATCAACGCAGTCACTGCACATGAGAGAAGTGGCAGTGCTTTGTCATATGATTCTCAGCCGCCGTATCTAATTCTTTACTTTCTAGTAACATACTAGATCTATGTACTATGTTTTGTAGTCTCATCAATGTTTCTATCCGGGATCCTGTCACATTCAAAAAGTAAAAAATCCAAATTGCCATGAAGATATTGTTGTTTTGTGTTGTCGATGGAATAACAGATCTAAAGCGTTTGTTTCAGCGGAGACTACAGAGCCAGACAACTGCTATACACATACATATACACCTGTGCACACACAGGGCATACACATACCATTACAATACAGTATTCTCTCGTTTATCGCGGGTGTTAGGTTCTAGGACTGCCCGCGACAAGTGAAAATCCGCGAAACAGGATGCTATATTTATTTTGTTATTTACTTACTTTGAAATCTTTATAAACCTCCCCCATACTGTTATCAACCCTCTCTAGTGTTACACACTAACTTGCCGTATATTTGTTACAGTGAGAAAATAATAAATCTTAGTCATATGTAAATAATTTTATTTCTATATGGGGTGCTCACCATTTTATATATAATGGCGCACTCTGCTATATAGAAGTTAAAGTACATAGTCATGTACATGTCAAAAAAAAAAAAACGCGATACAGTGAAACTTGCGATAAACAAGGGAACACTGTACATCATTGAGGAGCGAAAGCAGATTTACTTGCAGGTTTTTACTGTCTTCTTTCCCCCTGTTTTTTTTTTTCACCTCTTTTATTTATAAAGACTGTATTTTATTGTGGGGATATAATCTGTGTGAACGTGCTCGTACGTGAAGATTTAAATCATAGCACCAAATTTTTGTCAATAACCAACCGAAGTTTACATTGATAATACGGGCAGATTTTATTTAGGTTTGGTTTATGGAAAAAAAATAGAAAGGAACATTGGATCTAAAATGTCAGTATATGTTACACGTTTTCTTTCTTAGTATCACTTTTTGTGTTTGTGCCCTTCTCTCTGTCTTTTTTTCTTTGTTTGTTTCTTTTTTTTATTTGTTCATTTATTTACTTATTATTCATGTATTTATTGTGTACGATTTTATTTATTTATTTATAAATTTATTTATTTATCTATTCATGTATTCATTTCTTCTCATTTTTACTTACTTACTTATACATTTATCTGGGGCTATTTCAGTTTGTTTGCCTATTTGTTAATTTTTGTTTGAAAATTTGTTAAGTTGTTTTTCAACATTGAATTTCGATTGATTGACAGTCTTCGTCATTGTTGTTCGAAGTCACCTTTTGATGTTAACGAGTGTCATCACTTTGATTTTTTGTTGTTGTTTTTGTTTGATTGTTTCTTTGTTTGGTATTAATTCTGCATTTGTTATTGCTATTGATCTTCCTGATGTTCTTGATGTTTTTGATTTTGTAGTTGTTTTTTTCAAGGAATTAGTCTTCTGTCATTCCTCTTGCTTACGGTAGCAATGGAATTCTCAAGATATTACTCCTGGAAGAATGCGTGAAAATGTGAGAGAGGGAGGGAGTAAATGAAAGGAGCTAATTATAGTATTTGAGTGACAGTAACCGAAGACGGGAACAAGGGAAACTTTAGAAAACGAGAAAGAGAGAGAGAAGGAAGAAAGGAGGGTGTGAAGACTAAGAACGAAGGTAAAGAGAAGGGGAGAAAAGGAGCTTTTTTTCTGTGTTTGCATGTCTGAAAATATCCGGATTCTAGATTCAGAAAAAAAAACGCGGGAAGAGAGCAGGTTCGTCAGCAACGAGATCGGAAGCTTAATTAAGAAAACAAGAGAGAGATAGAGAGGGAGACCAAGACTTGGAAGGTACAAGAATGAGTTAGCAAGACAAGGACGAATATTTTTCCCTGATTTGCAGTGTTTGAAAGAAAATGTCCGGGTTTTATATTCAGAAAAAGATTATTGGGATGAAGTATGTGACACCGGGAAATATAGAAAAAACGAGAAAGAGAGAGAAAGACTTAGAAAGAGAAGGAAGAAATGGTGAGGCAAAAGAAATATATTTTCCAGCTTTGTATGAAAGAAAGTATGCGTATTCTGTGTTCAGAAAAAGGACCACAAGGGGAAAAGTCCGTATCATCACTATGACATCAGGAAATTTTGGAAAACCAGAAAGTAAGAGAAAGACTGGGCAACAGGGGCAAAAAATGGTAAGGCAGAGGAGAGATTTTTTTTTTTTTGGTGGGGGGGGGGGTGGAAGTGCTATATTGTATATGTGGGTATGGAAGAAAGTATCCGTATTCTGTGTTTAGAAAAAGACCGCTGGAAGACGGCCGAAATAAGGCATTGACAAAATCAAAATCGAGATCATCGGAGCGTGCAAGCTGCTAGGAGAGATGTGGTGCTGGTCTGGCCTGAATGTCGGCCGTCCTAATCTATCGGCTCTCTCCGATATCGATCTGTGATTTTCTCGGTGACTGCTGGAAAGCTCTCTCTGCTCGAACACGTCAGCTCGGGCCCCCAGCCACCTCTTTCTCCATTCATCGGCCGCTACGATGGGCTTTTGCCGAAAAAGACGTTGGCACTATAATAATAACAACAATACGAAACGTCCGCAGCAATTCATTAATCTTGCCGCATGTACTATATCAACTGTAGGGAAAAGTAACAGAGGTCATTGACCTACTCACAGCTTATGCTGTCGGTTTTTCTGTTGTTGTGGTTGTTGTTGTTTTTGTTGCTGCTGTTGTTGTCGTTCTCCTTCTTCTTGTTTGGTATTATTATATTTTTATGGTAGTGCTTTTTCTTAGTTCTTCTTTTTCTTCGTCTTATTCTTCTATTTCTTAGATTTTCCTTTTCTTCTGTTCTTTTTTTTCTTTCTCGTTTTTTTTTCTGTTTTCTTCGTTTTTCTCTTTCTTTTCTCCTTTGTCTTCTTTGTCTACTTCCACCTCTTTTTCTTCTTTATGTCATCTTTTTCTTCATCCTCCTCTTGTTCTTTCTCTTTTTCCTCTTATTTTTCGTCTTTTCTCTCCCTTCCTTTTGTTATCTTATTCATTTATTATTTGTATTTATTTTATTTATTTATTTATTATTTATCAAGTATTTATTTATTAATTCTTTTATTTATTTATTTATTCATTTATTATTTATTTATTCTGTTTTCTTGTCTTTTCCTTTATAATTCTGCACTAACATGGAAGAAATGTGTTTTAATTTTTAAAAAGTAGTTGATCAATAGTATTAATTCACTTCTATGACCCTTTAAACGAGCCACAAAACTGTAAAAAGTCACCTGAATGTAGACACCCTATATTCATTTGGTATATTGTATATATGTCTCTCACTTGATTAGATGGATGTGGCTTGTCGTTAACAGACACTATACCCTCTGGTTTATTTCACCAGGAAGACGAAAAGGCGTCTGTGATCGTGTATATTCAAGCGTCACCACTCAAGAGAACTAAGAGTGAAAAAGAGGATGACGAGTGTGTCCGGATCAGTAGCCGTTACACCTCCGCTCAGTTACAACCCAATCAACACCACAGAAACGTTCATCCGCTATGGCATCAATCAGACTGACTACAACAACAGGAGCGCCGGTGACTACAACGACACCGAAGCAGCCAGCAATGGCACCAACACCACAGGTCCACCCGGACAGCCGCCTATCCCGTACGAGGAGTGGCAGCAGGCGATCATTGCCATCATCCTGGGCTCTATCATTGTCTGCACCATCATTGGGAACTGCTTGGTCTGCATCTCTGTGGCCCTTGTTAAACGTTTGCAGTCGCCATCCAACTTGCTGATTGTGTCGCTGGCAGTGGCGGACTTGTTTGTGGGCATACTGGTCATGCCTTTCGCCGTTGTGTTTGAATTGTACGGGTCTTGGATTCTGGGCCCTACTGTCTGTGATATGTGGACCACTACGGATGTGCTTCTATGCACGTCTTCCATTCTCAATTTGTGTGCCATCAGCGTGGACCGATACTTTGTCATTACGCGCCCGTTTCAGTATGCCATGAAGCGTACGCCTAGACGTATGGGCATCATGATTATCATTGTGTGGACTGTCTCCGCCGTGGTCTCTATTCCTCCTGTGTTCGGCTGGAAGAGCGAGCTCCAGCCCTACATGTGTGTCATCAGCAATGACATCGGCTACCAGATCTATGCAACCCTCTGTGCCTTCTACTTGCCGCTGATCGTCATGATCTGCATCTACTTTCGCATATGGAGGGTATCCTCGAGAATTGCTAAAGCCGAAGCCAAGACAAAGATCGGAAGTTTTGACAAAGGAGCAGAGTACCAAATTGGACGCCCGTCTCACGACTCCGGGGACAGTTCAATGCTGGCCAACGGCTGTGTGCGGGACGGCAACGGCAACGCTGAGGACGACGGATCGCTGGAGAACCTACCCAAGAAGTCGGAGCCGGAGAAACACAAAAGACGTTTCACCATCCGCTCGCTGATACCCAAACAACACAAACTGTCCAACACCAAAGACAGGAAAGCGACGAAGACCCTGGGCATCATCATGGGTTGCTTCACCCTGTGCTGGCTTCCCTTCTTCATCCTGGCGCTGGTGCGAACCTTCTGCAGGGACTGCGATATCCCGCCGGCTCTCACCAGCACCCTCAACTGGCTGGGTCTGGCCAATTCTTTCCTGAATCCAGTAATTTATGCACGTTTCAACAGGGAATTTCGGACTCCCTTCAAGGAAATTCTCCTGTTTCGGTGCCGTGGGATTAATTCACGCATGCGCTCTGAGAGCTACGTGGAGCAGTATGGGCCTGTGGCCTCGCACCGCGACAGCCTGCGCCCTCCCACAGATACCATTGTCCGGTACAACAGCCATGGGCAGACAGTAGTCGCCCTTGGTAATGGATCTGCCAACGGATCCAAACACACGGAGTCTAAAATCTAACCAGCGCTGATGTCTGTCTCCTCACATAATTCTCGCTCTGACTCACATCTATCTCCTTACCCCTATCCTTTTTTTTATCATGGGTTCCTCTCATAATCTGGCATTTTATATACTAGCCATTGGACTTTAACCAACTGATCTCGTTTCTGTTGAAACGCTTCAATGAGCATAACCATGCATGCTTGATACCAACTAAGACATTTGCTAGAGTTGCCACAGACTACGTGATATGCTTGGTGATATTATTTTCTTTCATGCATATAATTATTAGATAGTTCAATTATAATATTATGAATTAATGTTTTACGTGTCTCACATTTGTCCGCTGTCATAACTTAATGCAGTGCTTCTAGAAGCGATGTCTGAGATGTGATATCCATTATGTCCTGTCACTGTAGAAAGATTACATGAAGTCGGATCCGGCTTTGCTACGCTGTGTCTCATTTTGCTGTCGTCAATACTCATCGAACTATTCTCATCTCACACACATGATGTTTGTATAATCTATATAGGCACATTGTAGAACAAAGTAAGATTCACTTTTTAAGCTTAGAATCAAGTTTAATATTATGACACCACCTGTACCTTGGCATCTGACTTTGTGAGTTCAATATCAATCATGAGTCAACATCATAAGCCCATCAGTCTAATACTTACACTTACAGTTTCATAGAAGTTTGAAACATAATATTTAAGTCGAATGAGTAGTTGGTGTCTACTTTCAACCATTTCTAGAATAAGCTAGATCTAGATGTTCATTAAATTTAAAACTGGGTTAGTTTAATGGGCTGCGATAAGTTACCATTAGAGGTACAATTTTTTTTAGAAATGGGGTTAAGTTCAGATTTATATGTCCCTCTTTAACATATGTTTTTTGTTTGTCTCAATGTCTGCCTAGAATCTTGCATGAATTATTAACTTTATACTACATGAAATAGAGAAGAAAGCATAAAAAGTCAGATTCTAATTTCACCTTTTTGCTAACTAGGCACAACCAAGGACTGAAGATTTTGCAAATGTCTACACTTTGTTGCTTTTTTGTTGTTGCTGTTGTTTTCTTTATTTAAAAAAAGCACACACACACACAACAGCAAGAGTCTTTACTTATATAATCTAGGCAATTTTTTTAAAATTACATAGCTATACTGTATGATACAGTGGAGAATATTCAAATTAAAATTATGAATGAGAAATATGGGCCACATATGATTGATAAGAAATACTGGGATCGTTTCCGTTAGTTTACTAGATTAGTCCTTTAGCAAAATTGTTAGCTGATTTGTTTTAAATATTTTGTTGACACTGAAAATATTCATCAGTGAATTTCTTAAGATCAAAAGCATCCGAATCTGATTTCAATATTCGCAGTAGATACACAAATTTGAACGGAATTTGCATAATTTTGCCCACTAATAGACGGGTGTGGAACGGCTATGTTCTGTCAAAGTTATTCCTTTGTTATTGTTGTGTTTCGTTGGTTTTCTTTCTTTTTTTTTTTTTTAGTTTTTTTGTTGTTGTTGTTTAATATAGACTTGTCCACTTACGATATCGCTACCCAGTATTGGCACGAGATATTACAAGTCCCGTAATCGTGTAGTCTCTGGGAAGCATTATTTGCAACAGGTATTACTGTAATAATAAATAGAATACAAAGTACTTTGCCTACTCTTATATAAGCCGTAAACATTCACCTATCAAACAGTATTTCATAAGTTTGTAAAGTAGTTCATGCATCTTGACACTATGTTAGTTCTATGGCTATTTTGTTTTCTGTTTCTATTGTCATTATTTAGTCACTACAAAATCTAAAGTTAAATCCATTCAGTGCTCTCTATTTCTGTGTATTCAATGATTCATAGGGCAATCGTATTACTGTTTTGTGTAGCACATATCTTTTTTTTTAACCGATTGAAATTTGTTATTCAAGCTCTATTTTCTTACAGCGATGGTTTATGACTGGGGAAGCAGTTTGCCTATGTTTATCAATCGACCAGTTTTGTAATAATGAACAGAGCCTATTGTGACATAGTTAAAAACCAGGTTTAAGTGAGAAATTTTCCGTAAAAAAAAAAAAGGTTAAGAAAATGGACACCTCAAATTAAAACATCAATTGTTCGATAAGAACTGTGACTCCCAGAGCTACATGAATTATTTTCATGGCATAAACTTTGTGTAATAATTCTTCTCTCTAATTTTAGAAAAAAAAAATATTTTTTTTCAAGAAATTACTAGATTTGTACTATACACATATTTTGTTGTCGTTTGTTTCTTTGTTTTAGAGGATGTCCGTGCCCACGTTGGTCACTTATAGGCAAATCATGACATGCCATTCATAGGATGAGCGTTCATTTAATGTCCAGATTTTAACATTCGAAACACTTGCTAATTTTGTGCATTCATAATCACGAAAAGCACTGCTTTTTTTTTTCAAAGTTATTGTTTTATTTTTCAGATAAGAACTCACAAAGTGCTTTTCTGCTTAATTAAAACCGTGAATGTATAACAAACAGAATATCTGTACCGCAGTATCTCAATTCGACAAATAGAACGATCTCATTTTATTAAGTCTAGACTATCAGTAACAGTGCTATTGAATTTATCAGATTTAGTGTTTTATGTCAGCTTTTCACATTTGATTGCTAAGTGAAATCCACGTAGATTTGGATGCAGACATAACGATGTTTCAGTTACCTGGAGAGGTGAAGCCTGACTATATTTCAGAATAGTTATTGTGTTTCTCTGTATAATAGCAAATGTATAAGTTTTAACAAAAAAATCAACTAATATTTTTGCTAACCTTCCCACACTGTATGAGATAATGTATTCATTATCTCCTTTGTTAATATCAGAGATTGCTCAGTAATTGAGTCTTTGTTGTTTTTTTTTTAAATAATAATAACCGCATTATATTGTTGTAATTACAGCCGAATATTAACCCGTAAAATGTCAGTGGAAACTGTTGGAATGTTAGGGTTTCCATTATAACATAATATTATATTCAAATTAAGGAAATGACAATATAACACGGGTGCCATGTAACCGCACTGCGTGTTGTTTTGAATGGAATTCTAATATGGTGAGCAGCTAGTCGTTGCCTGATTGGAACCATGATATTTCTAGTATTAGTATTGCACTTCTGTAAAAGCTTCTATTTTCAGCACTGTTGTTTGCAGCCATTAGGATCTGTAATGCTGGAGATTAATGGTAAATTGGAGAATTGCGTGGACACCAAACTATATCGTGTGATTACAGCATATTCATTTCAAGCCCTATGTCATTATTTATGTTCGTGACCTCTCGCAATCACGTGAGCCGAAATCCATATTCTAGACCAATGGTCTGCCATTGAGAAAGAAACAAATACATGTAAATGCTTTTCTTGGACATCGATTACAGCTAAAGTACAGCCTCACTCAGACGTAGGCATTTGACATGTGACATTCAGTGCACAGGCGGTTTGATGTGCTATAAACCCTGTCATAGCAGTTGTACAGTATATTCTCCTTTTATACAGAATATCTGGAGTAAGAGTGCGGACGAAGGCGATCTGATCATGCTTACTTATCACATTTTTTTCATAATTTAATTAATTCTATTTAATTCGACATGATGTGTGCCATAATCGTATTTTCATATCATGAAATTCCATACTCATATTGTTTTACTGCTAGAGCTTGCCCACAATTATTTATAAACATGTATTTTGTGTATATATGTCATGTGCATTCGACGTGACAAATGTCAGAGAAAAATTCACTTGGGTTGTCATTATAGCAAATTCTCTCGTTTTCTTGTAGACATTAAATTATAGGAAACGTTAATTACAACAGATACTCCCTGATGATTCAAGAAGAGGATCAATTTGACCCTCACTGTTTCATGCATCAGATCTTATCCTGGCATCCGTTTATTACCATGACAGTGGATGGGGAAAAGAGAACGTTAATAACTCTAAGTATGAAATCACTTTTTTTTTTTAATGTTAATATTTGTTGTATTGTGTATAACGAACCATTGCTGTGTGATAAGACTGGATGCTCAGTGATGTATGTGAATTTTTTGTTTTTAATATATTGGTGTTCTTAATGTGAATAAAAGAGATCTGTACAGTTTTCTCATAGATGTAACATTCATCAGTTTCATACGGGGGCTGAAAGGAAAGAGGACACCAGTTTATAACCATCTCTATATTTTATTAGATGATATATTCAAACCAGCTCATGAATTGTTGTTATAGCAGCTATGTTACAGAGAGACCTAGACGGAATAGGTCGGTAAACTATGTATGATTTATCGTACGGTTAAAGTCGTCCTGTTTAAAAGCTGTAACGAAATCGTACTGTATTACATATCAGCAAGGTGTTAGCCTCACGAATTCAAGAGAACGTTATTGTTAGTGTTGTTTGCGAGCCTCTTACAGTCATATAAAATGGTCTCAAGTTTGGCTTTGAGTTTAAGAGATTTTCTTTTTGTCGGTGCTATCATACAAGTACAGGGTTCGATGGAGGAAATTCTACGAGAAACTGTCATTTTGAGCAAAGATGTAGCCAGCTTTGGATTAAATACGTCCTCAGTGACAATAATGAATGGGAAACCGTGCAGGCCCTCGAGTGCGGATCAATACAGTTTGAAAATGGAAATTTAATCCCTGCCTGGCCTCTCAGTATGAAAAACCGGAATTAACTAATGACATAATCTAGGTATCAGTTCTGTCGATGGATAGCCCAAGGCGGTCTTCCTCCTCTCGACTCAGCTCCTCTCCACCTTCGGAAACGAAATCTCAGACCTTAGAGAACTGTCAAGAACAGAGCTGTTTGTTTGCTTTATTTCTCATGCTACAGATATGAGGGCTGATCACAACATGATGCAGTCTGTTTGTTCAGTTATATATTTGAGGTTTTGTCTGTCTGCATCTCTGGCGGCATCACAGATTATCTGTGAGTACACCGCCCCTAACAGAGAAACACTGAGTAGCAAAATCCTCTGGGAATAAGACATGAAAAACTGTTCGTGAAAATAAAAAAAAAGACAAAAATGAAAGAGGGGTTTCACCGCCAAACAAAACAACACTCTATCAGCGTGAATGTTCTCAAGAGATAACACGGTCGTTGATCGTACATTCTGATGATGTTGAAAAGAAAGTGGCGCGGGAAAAGGACGCAATTTGTATCCCGGAGGTTAGAACTCTCGCTTGACCTCTCTTACATAATGTCCTCACTTAGTCTTCTTGTCGGACAATCATCTGGCATCATCTTTCGGGAGCGAGTGAGCAGTTTTGATCGATCGAGCACTGTGGGTGAGTCGTTATACAGCTTAGCTGTGGACTGCGTCGCCCTAGTGCTAACTATCTTCCCTTACTTTTTTGTCTGTCTCTCTCCACGCACTATGGTTCACGTGTTTGTGAGTGGGTGGAGCACGAGTGAATGAGGGCATAAAAAATAAGGAGAGAGAGGATGCTGGGAATAAAAGAGTTAGATGGAAAGAAAAGGACGATGGTGGTGCACTTGAAAAGCCAAGTCAAAGAACTAAGTATCCGGAGGGCGAAACACCTAAATTTAATCTCATCACATATAGTGCCACACACGAAAAAAAAAAATCAATTTTTCAGCATTTCTTTTCCTTCTCCTGGTAATCAAATTCCCAAGGTGATCGATAAGCTTCCATGTTCGACTGACTGGAAGACAAAAAGACAGAAGTCCATTAAAATGTGCAGCGAAAGTGACAGCTTGTACTTGTCTCAAACCGTGATCCTTCGATTTTTTTATATTTTTTTTTCCATTTTAGACTTTTCTTTTTTGCCCCTGCAGATAACTTAAAATGTATTAATCTATTTGGGGCTGATAGCTAAATAAATTAAATCGTCCCTCTGTTCATGTGACAGTGTTACTGGGCTTCTGTAGTGCTGCTGGCCATCTTAGACTAGAGTTCAACATTGTAAACCTCATCAGACGCTCGCAAAAAGAATCTTTCTAGAAATAAATTTAAATGTTAGTAAAATGAGTACTGCTATGATTCCCAGGAATGTAAAAGGAAGAAATGTTTTCACAAAATTTTGATTTGATCTTTTATTTTGCACTTTCCAGGGATCTCTTCTTTGAAATATGAGTAGGACCGACACACATGAAATGTGCACAGCAATATTGGCCTGCTTCGTGTAATATTGAAGATACGATTTTAACTGCTTGTTTTGTTGTATCTTTTAAGAATTTTGTCCTGACGAGATTAGGTGTGAACTTTTGATGATGATGGTTTGGAATTGTGTTGAACATCCTGTGATAGTAGCAAGTTTAGCTTACCCAGATCCATCTGTCCAAATCAGATTATAAATTCTGGATAATATTCGTCATCTGTTTTCTCAGACATAATAATACGAGTACTCTGAATATTTTATCCTCGAGATATGTTTATCTGAATGTTTGAACAGGTGGCTGAGCTATGTCGCGGGAGAAAAATAAATGTTCAAAATAGGGACTGAACTTTTTTTTTTTAAATGAAATCCACGGATTTGGAAATATTTTTTTTTCTCTGCCATGTTCTAAATTGGTGAGCCGGTATGCATTAGGAAGAATACATATGAAAGATGAGCATGAGTACCGTTGATAATGATCATTGATTCTAGGACTATAGGATTTGACACGCTTTGTTTTGCCGCATGGAGCGACGAAGAAAATAGCACAGAATAATAATGACATTTTCAGATATGATAAGGAAAGACTAAATTTACCACAGTTGGTGTTACCGCCATATGACACAACTCTTAGAAGTCTCTGAGCGTTAGAAGAAACTTCATGGATATCTTTGCCTTTCATCCATCACTAAGAGCCGAACTGACGACCTTTTTTATCCTTGCTGACTTTATCTGGCTTTAAAGTTTGAAAAAGCAGTATTATTTTTTCCTATTGACTTAGTTTTGAGTACATTTTTCATACATCCGGCTATCTAAATCAATATTATAGTAGGCTAAGGTTATAGAATCAAAAATTCGATAATATGGAACAACAAGTTCAAGGTAAATTTCTTGGTAGTTCGAGGGAAAATGATCAGAATAGCAAACAAGTGAAACAGACTCATCTTTGTTTTTGGTGATGTAAACGTAGGAAAAAATAATCCAAAGTACTCTCCTGTCTATTGTGAACTTCGATTTTTGATGTAGTTTTGGAAGTGGCGAAATATTTATGTTGGTTGAAAGACAGGAAATGTAGGCTATTTTCCCAAAAACTTCATCCTTTGTGTTGAATTTTTCTGGAGTTTCGTTTTGTTCAAAGGATTGGACAAGTGCTATTGCTTGAGAGAGGGATAAAGAGACCGCAATATGGAATATACCCAGGACCTGAAAGAAAACGTTTTCTTTGCTGAGAATTCGGGAAGTGTGATGAGGATCATTGAGTATTTTTATTGCCCAGACCTGACCAGTTCGATACAGTGGCATCAAAGTGGTGGTAGGCCTGTGGAATTTTTCTTTTGCTACAATGTTGAACTAAAGATTAGGTTAATGGAAATGAGACCCGTTTTGACATAATGTCTTTTGCGGAAAATGAAACATTCAATGTTATCACATGGCTCACATGAAAACAAGAACATTTTACTTTGTTTCTCCCGCGTTCAAGAAAAGGTGTTTTAGTCATGGTTTGTTATACCTTTCAAATCCTTCTGTTTAATGTGAGTTCCAAAACCAGCACTTGGCGTTTATAGGAAAAAAAAATTGTCGTTCAGTGTGCTTACTACAGACTGAACGTCCTGACTGCCAAGCTGTTCCTATTTACTGTTATCGTTTCAGCCTTCTTTTGTGAATGAAATTGAACGCTAAACGTGAGATAGGGGTGAGCACGATATAGAATGGTCTGTTGATTACCTAAAACCAGCGAAATGTATGCATATCTGTACACATAACGAAGTCCTTTCTTGTAGACGCAAAGTTCTAGTTTAGAACTCTAATACAACAGTGAGGTGACTAGGAACAGTGGAATTAATCATGAATGAATTAGTTTGTCAGCGGGTGAGTGCCCTCATCGATTGACATTTTGGAGTGAAAGATCGGTGTTCTCAGATACATTAACGATATTTCAGGCAAGCCTGGCATTTAAGTCTTGTTATCTACCACATACTGAATAGTTTTCAAATCCACCTAAGTTTAGTGTGCATGACGAACTGCTAACTGTAATGTTGCTATAGCCACTGAGGCGTCCATTGTGTTTTTGGTTTTTTTTGCCATTGTCTATGGACTATCCCTTTTTCAAGATGTCGAAGGAGGGTTAATAGAATAGTATTTTATATTTATTTCTCTTTTGTGTGAACAGATTCAGTTTGTTTTCGTTTCAGTGAGAAATCGCACATGCCTGGGAAAACACTGTTATTTATTATCTTCCCAAAGGTTATTGGATTGTGGATGATTGAAATGAACTTGGTGTTAACTAGTCCAGCCATCGCTGTGAGGATGTAAACTCATGAGAAGATAGTGTAAATTATAGCAATTGCCCCCCCCCCCTCCTCCCCCTCCCCCTTTCCCCAAGGAAACAAAAAAAAATAGGTGCCATTAATGTTTGCAGAGGCAAACAACTCAGTTGAATTAAATCAACGTGGCCACCTTTATGATAGGACTTTTGATGCGACTGCCAGCACTAATAAAAATTGAGCATTATCTTTGTCGTCAAAAATTGTCTCGCCAATATAATGCCTCCCTTATTCACTTTCATAATAAAAAAAATGTCCTTTGATGTAAATGAAAAAAAAGAAAGATTAAGAATACGAGACTAATCTGTGTCACCGTATTTAGGTCAGTTGTTTTATGGACATAGATTGGACCAAATCAAAAAGTTTATAGTGCAAGTAGATTCAGAACTTGCTGACGTCATGCGAGAACAACTGAAAGCTCCGGATGCCTTTATTAGTGGGGCAAGATCGCTTGTTCGAAGCACTGCGCGAAAAGGTTTTACTATCAAGTGCGTGTTAGATTTTGAACTTGTGTACTTGCATACTTCTTGTGGGTGATATTTTCCTGGTAATGACTTCATTATGCAGTGACAGGAGATCGACCAAGAAGTTACCCCGCCCCATCTCTCCGACATAATTATGACGGCTCACGCTTTTCCGTCCTACTAAGTCTGGGGATGTTTACTTTCATTGCAGGCTGCCCTCTGATTTAGAGAATGTAACTGGAGACAAGGCCGGGGAGGGAGGGGGGAGGGACGAGGAGGAGGAGGGAGGTCTAGTTATAGATCTATAAGTTTATGCCGAATGTTGGTTTTCTCTCGGGAACCGAGGATGACATTGTCTTTGTGCAGACATCGAGGAATGGACTCTCATGTGGCTCTAGACTGCAAAGGTAGAGGCGCAGATTTTGTTGCACCGTGGGCATAAAACACCGGTCACTGGAGGAGGAGCACCAGCTGCTCTGTGTCGACTCTCTCGTGCGACTGCAAGCCGGCGACAACGATCATCTTCGAAGGCAGAAGCGGCTTATATGTATATATAGAGATAGCGGTTATACATGTACACACACACACACACACACACACATAAGGTTACACATACACACATTTTTATGTTGATCAGTTCTGACTTTAGAACTCTGGGATTTGTGACAGGAAAAGAAATTCGCTTGAAAACTTAAAATCCACATAAAGTGACTGAGAACGGACAGGATGTATCCGTCCCTTTATCATTCTTTGGTAGGCAAAACATGCAGAATCTCATCTCACAATCAGTCACAATCATCACTCACAAATAGATTTGTTACAACCAAGCGAAAAGCTGGAAATCAACGTGTCATCAATTTTTAGCAGGGGGTACAAACACTCCAAACCGCTCACAAGTTTGCCTCACTTTTCGGTTTGACCCTTTATGGTGGGTAGAAAATATATGACTAAAACTCTTGGCTGTAAGCCTGTTAAACCTAGATGCCCACCAGATAGTAACAGAAGTGGGTAGTGAATGAAATAATGATGTAGGAGAACGCCTGATGTACTTCCGGCGCCAGGTTTAACCCGAAATCTTGTATTTCTTGTTCTATTATTGTTGTGAGATTTCATGGTGGAGCGTATGATTCACATAAGTAAGTGTTCTATTTTAGCAGGAGCTACAAACACTCCGCCGGGGATTTCCAAGTCTGTACCTGGTCGAATATGAACTAATACGAAAGCTATATACATTTATTAAATGTCTCATTTTGCTAAACTCTATTGTCTCTCAAACATAGACTATTAGATCTAGATTTTGGTTTACATTTAGATCTAGTGCTTCGAAGCATTTGTTTTTGTTTTTGTTTTTTTGTTTTATGGGCCTTACACTTCCTACGAAGAAATTTAAAATTTAAAAGTAATATTTTTTTTTTTAAAAATACAGCGCCCTGCATTCTTTAAAAGAAATATGCCTTATTTAATCCTCTACTTTGGGATATTGGTGAGTGAGGACTGTGTCAAACTTGATATATCTGTGTACTTTCAGAATGGAGATATTTAAAAAAGTAGTTGCGCGATTTTACCTCTACCGGAATATATTCGTAGTGTTATAGAGGCCGATCTACTTATCACGCAAGCAATGGCAGTGGTCTTTCATTTACACTAACTAGCCTGCGGACATCGCGAGCTCTTACTAGCTGCACTATAGCTTCTTTGGGTCAGATTCACAATGGTGAAAAATAAAAATTTGTCATAGGTCATGAGGATGCAAGATTTCTGATCTGTTGGGTTATTCTCTGTGACATGTCATTTACTGGAATGTGTCTCTGTGATATGTGGTGTGCTAGAATGTGTCTCTGAAACATATGGTTTGCTGGAATGTGTCTCTTTGGCATGTGATTTGCTAGAATGTATCTCTAACACCTGTCATTGGCTGGGGGTGTGTCACTGTGACATGTATGTCGCTTACATGTGATTTGCTGGGATGTGTCTCTGCGATATGACGAAGTACCGGTGCTTGCTGGCCGGCCGTCGGTTGTTCTGTGTGAGTGTCGAGTTAATATCGTTGCTCTTCCAGTTCCGTGTCCACTGCTGATGAGTTGATCAACTCACAATAGCAAATCTTTTACAGTGTTACAGCTCAATTTTACCTGTTACTCTTACGTCACAATGTCTTTAACTAAGATTGAATGTGCATCAGTACTTCACATAGTTCTAATAAATAGGACCTTTGTTTGCTACTAAATATGAATACTTTTTTTTTCATTTTGCTAAGAATGTAGAGCGAAGTCATCATGTTCTGGCATCACCGGAACTTACAATGATCTGAACAATCCCTCTGTAGCCACTGGGGCTACTTAACAATGTGATCTCAAGAGCACATTTTCATGACATGATGTGTACAGCTGTAAGACAATGAACACAGAGACAAATGTCTTCAAGAGTAAGTTTCTGAACTGCACATGTGTGGTCGTGCATGGCATATTATCTGCAACAATAGTGAGCATGCGGGAACCGGAGAGAGAGGTACACTGACATTTAAACCTTCATTGTGTGAAAGCTCTGCATTGGAGTAACTTGTTGACATTGTGAAGATGTTGTGTTTCGCTATGTGGTCCTTCTCGTTTAGAGAGAGATCACCAATCCCGAACGTTTTGACAGATTCCTAGTCATTGCTGATCTGCCATGTCTCTGTTGTTACAAAGTGGTTGCTATCGCTACTGCATAGACTGTGATAAGTACGAGTTGATGAGGGCGGAGAGAAACAAATCGTGGATGTCACAAGAAAAACACTTAACTGTGTTTGAGCATTTTTAGCAATTGACGCCAAAAAAAAGTGATTCAACGTTTTCTTGTGTAACAGTGTGTGTGCAAGATACGTCAAAACTTGAGAATATTGGATCATTGGTATGGTATCTAGAATTTGTAGCTAGGATAGCTCTGAAATTCAAGCAAAGGTGGATAAAAGAATCGAGCTTGTGGCTGGTGGAGTAACGACACCTCATAACCCCAGAAAGGAAAATTTTACAGGAGAGACAAAAAATCACGCCAAGGTATTATGATGGCAAGCATACACATTTTTAAAAATTAAATATTGTTCACAGTTTCCATTACTAATTTTACTTCCTGATTTTGACACGCTGTGAAGAGGGAATAGAAGACATTAAGCCAAAAAATCTGAAAAACAGTGTGGCTTATGCAATTTCATCACTCCACCAGCGATATATGAATCCCTTTATTATCTAAAAATGAGAAGTGAAGTATTTCTCTTGCGACACTGACGAAAAAATACTTAGCACTGTATCATTATGAACTTTTTTTTCAAACTTCGTTGACGAAAACTTTATTTCATTATATTCGATATTATCATAATCATAATATTTCCTCTCCTCAGATTTGTTCTGATAAAACCCCCGAAAAGACTCGTGATATAAATCATTGTGACTGAGCGCGAAGGATATGCCAATGTTTGTCAACATTTTTTAACCTTTCTCAGTGAATGCGGCAAATCAACATCAGTGACATAATTATTACCTTTGAGTTGATGAATGATTTAACTGGACGCTCCCAGATCAAGCCATTCTGACATTTCATCTGATTATGTTTTTGTTGTGTTTTTTTTAAGTCTCCAATTATCAAACTATTACCGAGCTCCACAGTATATTGTATATGCTGCGTCTGCTCTTGTTTCTAGCTTTGACCCTCCCCTCCCCCCAAAGACAAAAAGTTAAACGCTGATAGGGATCTCTCGATTGATTTGATCAGAACTGAAAGAAACTGACGGTTGCCTAGGTGAATTAAAAAGATCTGCCTTTCATTCTAACATCTGGGGGCTGACAGAAGCTGCTGATTTATTCTTGATTTCCCTCTTACCACCAATGCGACTTGTGTCGATAATTTGGCAATTTCACTTTTATCTTTTCCACTTCAACAATATTCGTCGATAAAATCTGCACTCAGAAACCACGAACATCAAATAACACTATATATGTTTTTTTCCTATTTTAGGATCAAGACTCAAAATTAGTTTTATACTCTGTGGAAATAAGTTGGCTTTACTTGTTTACTCTGGGACGTCGTGTACAAAGTACGCTCTATAGTCTATCATTTGAAGCAAAAATAATAATAATAATAATAAAATTCTGCATTGTTGTCTTTTTTGCAGTCTGCGGAAATTAGTAAGAACATTTTGTTTGATGTTGTGCCCCTTATTAAGAACTGTCATGAGGTCGAGGAAAGGTTGAATGTCAATTTGACATGTCAATGAGGTGAACTTGTCCTGTTGATGAGATAAAAAACCGGTGGCATCATTTAACCATGAAAACCTTGGAAATAATTGATGATTCATGATCAATCAAGTGGCAGTTTCTGCTTTCACATTGACTCAAACACTCGGAATTTGAGCAGTTTCTGTTTTGACGTGCGGCAGACAAGTCCACATCAGTGGCAGTGCCCAGATGAGTGTCCTGTCCTTTGATTCTGTCGGTGAAAAGAGATGGTGTGGTTAGGTCACCGTACAATCTCCATGTTTGAAAACTCCATTATGTACTTTGGGAAATGACGTAATTACGACTTCTTGCTTTGATTGGTTGACATGTGCAGCGTAATGACTAGGAATTTAGACTCACAATTTAAACCGTAAAATGCTGACAAGTTTCAATCCATTTTCAAATATTTACGTCGCAGTATAGACAAATGCAATAATTTATGTCTTTGTAGATATTGACAGTTCACAATAATGTAAATATTCATGACATGCTACCATAGCATCATCTTTGCGGTATGCTTGCTTGTAAAATTCGCGATTCGTGATAATAATAAGGCTCCATTAAGCGTTATTTAATTTAAACCACAACTAAAAGTAACTTTGACATCACCAGTTAGTACGACCGTTATTATCATGGATCATCATCATCATCAACATCATCATCATCATCATCATTACTGTATTCACCTTCACCGTGAGCACATCTACTGACCGGAATTGCGTGTGAATAAAACACATTAATATAATAATAACAATATAGTCATAACCACTCGTAATTTTTGTTGTTGTTGTTGTTTATTTGTTTTGTTTTGTTCTGTACATAACGATGAAACATTTTGTGTGCATCTAAAACCAGTAATAACAATGGCCGCATACTAGATTTCTTTTATTTTTGTTTTTGTTTTGTGACACCAAAAATGTGTGAATCATTTCTGTTATTATTATTATTATTATTATTATTATTATTATTATTATTGCATTATTAAGCGATATTCTTTTTGTTTATCACGAC
>JBCEWB010000001.1:7586216-7598414 GCA_039654565.1 Peronia peronii
TCATTTGTGAAAAAATTGCCATGCAATACATTTGTCTTCTATGCAAATTACATGTAATTATGTTTTGGGAATGATGATTTGTGTAGTTTTAAGATTGTCATTTATTTTGTCTTGATCATTGTTCATATAGACCACTCAAAATTCTTGCACAGCGCATGCACTGCATCTGTGGCCAAGGGGTTAGGCATCTGCTCTTTAGCAAGACATCTCAAGTTCAAATCCTATGAGGGAATGGAATAGATTAACCCTACAACTGCACGTCACGTATATATACCACAGGTAAAGCAAAGCCCTGCATGTGACAACCGTATGGGGCTCCTTGTTGAACTGTGATATTTCTCACCATGTCACTTAAACTTGGGGTTTATCAGCCTCAGTTTGGCAAATTATCGTCATAATAAGTATATGCGGCTCAACAGACACTCCTTCAAAAGGTACAGGAACTTTACCTAATAGAACAGCAAGAAGTTCCGTGCCCAAAAATGAAATCCTCTTAAACAGAAGAGAACAGAAATCAAAGACCACATGGCCCATTCAAGCCTTCTCAAGTGTTCTGAAACTATAGTCATAAGAAATGATGTTGAGTGAGAAAAGCATCAAATACATGAAGTCTCTTTGTTCATACTATATTGAATAATATCGCAGACTTCCCTGACCACTTCAACCACTCAACTTTGACCAGTGATCAAGCTATTGAGAGCAGAAGCATGTGATAATTGCTATGAATGAAAGCTGAAGTAACTTACATATTTATTAGTTTATATATCAGATAGCTCTTTTGTGCTCTCACTCTATATCATTAGATCATGTGTATATTTCTTTGTAGTCACTGCTGCCCCATCAACGTCAGTGGGTCTGATCTAATAAGAATGATATAAGTCCACACGGTCAAGGGGATGATAGCTTGTAGTTTGCGCTAAGATTCTATAACATGAACATACGTGCACCCCTATGTGAAGTGATTTGGTCCATTCAGTTACATTAGGTTATGAACACATCTGTAATGGAAATAGTCTGTGTGACAAGGGGTGATAAAATTGACACCCATATGAAATTGACATGTCTTTGTGAGTACAACCCCTCCTCCTACCATTGGTTCATTGTATATACAGTGGTCTCCACCTAAGAGCCCAGTCTGCCAAAGAACCCGCCTCTGCTGCGAAACGGAATTTTTTTCTCTATAATTTACGCCTCTAAAAGCCCACTCCCAACTCAAAAGTCCGCCTAAGAACCGTGTCGGGCCAAGGCACATAAGTGCTTATGGTGCAATTTCTTATCATATTTTGTCCACTTCAGAGAAACACACAGTGCAGTAAAATGGGGACAGGGATGGAGAGAGCAGGTAGACAAATGAGTGGAAGTGATGGTTGATGTATGACTGCATAATCAGGCTACGTTGTGGACTAATCCGTAAGCATCTCTTTGTTTGACAACACGTGAGACAGTACATGTGATTGGCTCTGTGGATAAGGAGGAGTAAGTTTAGCCTCCTGACTGGTCAGTTGTTTTGCTACTTCAGTCAGTCTGTAAACACTAAGTCACTCGTGCGATTATCCGTAGGATAGCATAGTAGTATCATGTTTTCAACAATGATACCATTATGTGAAAACTCACTCGACATTGAAACATCAAACGCTAAAAAAGACCAGGAATTGTGAGATCTTATGGTGCAATTTCACATCATATATTGTCCATTTTAGAGAAACTCACAGTGCTAGATGTGCAGTAAAATGGGGACAGGGGTGGAGAGAACATAACACACACACACACAGGGAAGAAGGCTGTACTTATTCGCAGATGATTCTTTAAATAATGGTAACGATCAACTAATCATAGCAGTGAAGACAATCTGTGGTCAGATGGGTTGCGTAACTTTTCAATCCGCCTAAGAACCCGTCCGCCTAAGAACCCGTCTGCCTAAGAGCCCACTTTTTTTGTCTCCTGGTGACCGGGTTCTTACACGGAGACCATTGTATTATCATATGTGAAGAAAGGGTGGAGCTAGGGGAGGAATTAGAGGAAGATATTGGTCAGTAAGGTGATCTGATGTAGACCTGCATTGTGTCACTCCGAAGCCAAGACAGAGTCAAAACAAACATCCTGAGGCTAAGTACCCTGCCGATGATCCAGATTGACAAGCTCAGCAGTGCGTGCCACAGGGCGTCATAGCCTTTAGGCTGGGTCACAGTTCTAGAGTGAAAAATGTGCTTGATTTTTTTTTTTTTTCAGTGACTCAGCGGGTCTCTGGTTCCTAGGGTAGGGAAGCCCAACATCTAGCCTTCTCGGATATCATGCTGAATATATTTCTTACATTGCACACACTAAAGAATTCTAGGCAATTAAAAATTGGTTGAAAAGTAGGCGGAACTGTCTGGGCAAAATTTCAAAATTACAAATTTCTACCATGAAAATTCTTCTCACAACACTGGTCATATATAATATGCATTTAAAACCAAGATAGTCTTTAGGATTGAAAGACTACATAATAATATATTATTGTAATAAGAAGATCCATTTTCTCCTTATTTGCAGATTCTTTTGTCTATACATTGTAGATGCTATCATACTCCATACTACATACATACATACCTGCAGATTGCATTATGTATAACTTGTGTGAATAAGATGATTGTCTCAAAAGGAATTAATCTGAGATCATGACAAACTGCATACATGTAACTTTATCTAATATTTTGAATGCATTTCTAGTCAGTGTAATCAATTTTTCAAAACGAAAACCTTTATCTGTGTTTTCAAAGCTAGAGCAGCAATCTAGTTTGGCCTACGATAATTATTGAAGAACTGTGAAAGATACATCCCTTGCAGTCAGTTTTGTCAGTCATAATGGTAAGTCAGTCTAATTTTTTGGGAAGTGTTGATTGATTACTTGAAGCAGGGATTCAGGAAAACATATCTCAAAGAAGAATCAGATTGAAATTTTGAGAACAGACTACCAAAAATTACATGTTTAATATAGATATATGTGATGTTTAGTGCATCATAATTCAAAGCAATGCATAAATTATATAAGATGTATGCCCAAGTCAGATACATGTACCGTTATGTCAAAAAATCTGGAATTATATTTTTGAGTAGTTGCATTTTCTCCTGTACCAGTACACCATTTTGAAATTGGAGTAGTTACATGTATGTGGTGAAACCAGAATGCTTACTTAATGAAGAAAAATTCTCAGATTTTTTTTGTTTATTTTTATTATCTTTAGTGGAAATTTGCTCCATTTAGAGTATCATTTTAACCATTTTGTGGATTTTTGTTGCACTGTTGAGTGAAATCATTAGACAGGAACCAATAATGTCACAGACAGCTATGAAAATAAAGGAAAATTTGCACAAAGTAGTCATGTTTCAAGTAAACAGAAGGCTATTTCCAAATGTTGTGAAAATCATACAGTTTATCTTGCACATGTACATCTTTACCTTTTGTAAATCTCAGATATGCTGTATTTAAAATCAATAATTATTGGCTTTCGTATTTGATAAAATAATATTCCTTTTGAATATTCAAAGAAATCTTATGTAAAAATGTATTGAACTGCTACAAATTTGGGCCTTAGTTGTTTCACTTTGGTTGAAAATTCATATCTTGGACACTTTAATTGATCATAATTCCTCAGCAAAACTGCAGCTTTCAGGTCTTGCTATTTCTACCTCCAGTCAATTCTGTGATTGGAAAATGCCTATGTTCATGACTATGTATTACATCTCATGTTTACAGTTTGATTAAATAATGCAGACTTTACTGGTAGTTTGGCAAATGTTAACCAGTAAGGATTTGTTTTACACAAATGTACATATATTTCACTACTGATGATGGCAGTCGTAGATTTAGCTGTTTTTATTAAATGGTTACATTTCAAAGTTCAAGGTTTTTCTTGGTATTAGATTAGGTTGGATGTGTTTTTCTAAATGGTTAACATATTTCCATTTCTATTAAGTTTGAAACTGATATCGCACATTCTCGCGACTGGCAGCAAAATGTTATGTTATGTACATGTATCTTTTCAAAATGGTTGTTTATCGCACCTTGGAAATGAAAAGAGGACTTCATTAAGGTACACATGCATTTGTATTTCAAAACCAGCGACTGGCAGCAAAATGTTATGTACATGTATCTTTTCAAAATGGTTGTTTATCGCACCTTGCAAATGAAAAGGACTTCACTAAGGTACACATCCATTTTTATTTCAAAACCCAGGTATTTTTTGTTATCTCTGAAAAGTTCAGCCTTTAAGAAGCAAAGTTTAAATTAAAAATGGATGTACATGTAGACAAATTCTGTCCTCCTTGTAGAAGCTCTTGCATATATATGTAGTTGATACATGACTAGTGACTTCCATATTCTGGCTTTTCTATCCATACAATTTTACGGATATAACTGTCCCATCACAAGGGTAAAATTAATATTGAAAGGAATTTGACTGAGCTTTGACTAGATTTCAGACAGGAAATTCTGAACTTGCATTTACTTGTGCATATCGATCATTGAACTTGTTCGCCAGTATTGAATTTCTATGTTGAAACTGGGAGACAGGAAATCAAATTGCATCACTATTTATTGCTTTTATGTCATCATTTTTTGTTTGTTTTGACCGACATCTTCCTTGGAAAATAAAGTTGGTGAAGTAATTCACAAAAAATAAATACCTGTAGCGTTGCTTGTTAATTATCAATAAACTTTCATGTTGCAAATACATTACATTATATATTTCTCCTTATGTACAATAGTTTGTTGTTAAATAGTTTCATCCTGTTTATAAATTTCATGGTCAAGTTAAAACTGCAACTATTTATCAGAACTACATATGTACATTGAAATCAGACATCATGGTCATTTTCCTATGTGTCCGTTTCACAGATGTCATATTTTCTTTCATTATCTTGCTGTATGTGTTCAGTTCTCTTGTACCTCCTAACTATGATGTTTTGATCATCCATTGTGGCCTGTTAGTTTTCTACATTGTCCTATTGCTTATTATAGTCATTGCCGTTAACCCTTACTAATTTTTTACTCAATTTCTGTCCTTCTTCTTTTATTCTGATCTGTATCAACAGTGTCATTGTGCAGATCAACAATCTAAGTTTTTACATTTGCCTAGCAATATTACTCAAAAAGCCTAATTCTTTTCTACACGTTTGCCTTTGAAAAAATAAGTACACTCAATATTACACCATCATGCAAAAAGCGTGAAATTTCAATCTCTTATTTTTCTTTACTCAGCACTTGTATTTGTATCATTTTGTAAAACAAAAATATTTTGCAAAGTAACTTGCTTGTTAAGTAACTTAAAAAGGAAAAAAAAAAGAAAAAAGACAAGTCAATAGCCACCAAAGAAGATTGAAATCCATTTTTGTTCTGAGATGGAAATTTGACATCCATGCCTATTTTAAAGAAATGATGACCAGAGAGAGAGCAGGCTTGTATGCAAGAAAAGTGGGAGAAATGAGCAGACAAGCTACAAAGAGAAACGTGTGGTAAATAATGGGAGATATAGGAAAAGTATCGAGATAACCTCCACCAGGAGAACGAAGTACGTTTATAGACCGTAGGAAAAGTCAGCACATGTATTATTGTGTTTAGTGTAACTTACAAGTGGCTCATCAAAAATACATGTGTATAAGTGTAACATTTTGCATACACAGATGCACATTTAAATCAATCATCTTCCATTTGCTGTCACTGTGATGTTCATCTATGACAATGTGAAACCATGCTTGAGTGGCAAATTGTGTCCTTCTGCAACCTATCTTAATTTTAGAGTATTCCCCGTGTCATCCACACTGTCCTCAACATTGTATTTTTGTAACAAGCAATCCCCCAATTATTGTAGTTAATGCTATTTGTCCCATGAAGTTTCTCAAACCATAGCCACCACATGTTGCTTCTCTCTGTCATGTTTTTCTCAACTCTTTTTCATTCTCTAGTCTATATATATGGGTATGTAGTACATGTTGAGGGTCTTTCCAAACAAACTTGTTGCTCCTTTAAAATAGGAATTTGATATTCACATGAGGAGCAGTATTTGTCAGTCACTGAGTTTTCTGCCTAACCAGTTTATTACTTTGAGGACTCTCAAGTTCATGCATTGAAATACAGTGGTCTCTGCCAAAGAACATGCCACCTAAGAGCCTGCCTCTGCAGCGAAACGAAATTTCTGCACTATAATTTCCATGCCTAAGAACCCTCTCTCAAATAAAAAATCAACTTAATAGCTTAGTGCCAAGCCAAACACAATGAGCAATCATTGGGTAATTTATCATCAAATTATCCACTTGAGAGAAACGCAGTTTTAGCCATGCAGTAAAATAGGGTGGGGATGGATGGAACAGGGAGAAGGGGAGGGGAAGTGATGGAAAATATATGACTGTAATCAGGCTCCATGTGGACTAATCTGTAACCCATTCCTTTGTCAGCATATGGAACAGAACCTATGATGGATTCTGGGAATAAGTGGAAAAATAATTTAGCCTCCTGATTAGTCAGTTTTCCTACTTTGTAGGTCTGGTTAGATTTAAACATTTGAGTCACTCATGTGATTATCCATGAGGTAACTATCCACATCATGGTGTTATTCAACTATGATTCAATCATGGGAAAACTCACTCAATCTTTGAAAGAAGCCGAGCATTAATGATGAAATTATAAACCAACAAAGGTCAGAAACCGTCAAGTCTCATTACCGCACACACAAGATACATAACAGAGACTTGAAGACAAATCTTCAATGAGCAAATCAATAAACTAATTGTAGCAACCAAGGCAGTGTCAGGTGGGTCAGGTAACTTTCAACTGCCTAAGAGCCTGCTTTTCTTGTCTCTCAGTGACTGGGTTCTCAGTGGAGACCACTGTATCTCCTCCTTATATTTGAGAAGTGGTTAGCTTTACCTATTTGGAAAGCTCTCATGTTTAACTAACAGTTTACTTACTTGGACTCGCCTGTATTGTATTCTGCTCTTGATTTATGCTGCACTAGATTTATTTTGGTCTAATCTCAATTCATCATATGTGGCCATGTTTGTCCTTGGTGGTACTAATTAGAGTCAAACTTCTGGATAACGACATCGCCCGGGACCGGAAAATTATGTCGTTATCCAGGGGTGTCGTTATTCCGAGGTTTTCAAGATGGCGGAAAAAGGGGGCGTGGTGAGACTTCCATGAATAGGCCGATGCGATGCGCGGACCAGTGCCTGTGGTAAGTCACGTCCCAACCACGTTAGAATGTGTATTTTTCCTGTTGACATAGGGTTTACCAGTTATGCTTTCACTCTCCGATGCGTATTTTCATTGTTTTGATCGTAAACAGTGCTCAAACACCATTGTCCCTCTGTAGTTGCCTATTTGGCTGGAATTTTTGTATAGTGCATGGGTGTCAACTGCCAATTATCGCTATATCGATGTTGCTAAACAGGGGTTTTACTAAAATGTATGTCGCTATTTTGGGGTTTTTATTACTAATAATATATAGCAAAAAAATCGGGACCAGAGGTCAATGTCGCTATCCAGGGGTTGTCGTTATTCAGGGGTATCGTTATCCAGAAGTTTGACTGTATTGTGGAAAATATTCTCCAGTAATTATGAAAGATCTTGGCGTCGTGAAAACAGTGTCATTATAATGGTTACGTTACGTTCTGTAATACGTCTATCAACCTCCTAGTGGAGGTTACCTCAATGGGTTTTTGTTTAAAAACAAAACAAAAAGTAAACAAACAAACAAACAAATCATGTTTTTCCTAAAAAAAAAAAAAAAAAAATTTCTTTAAAAGAAAAAAAGTTTTGCTCACTCGTGGGTCCCTTGCTCTTGTTGTTTTGATATGTCTCGTTATAATGGGACAAAATACGACTACAGGTGATCAATGAAAAACAAAGACTATTAAAGTGTACACAATTTATTCATGATTCAGCAAGGATGCTCACGTTTACTCTAAGATCTGTCTCTCGCTCTGACACACTAGAATACTTTGAAACTTACAATGGAAAATAACCTTTTAAATTAAAAGACACCCTTCCTTTGTACATGTATATTTTCATGTCTTTTACAGAGCACTCTTCCATGATGACCATGTTACTTCACGACTGGAGAACAATGGTAATTAGTAGATATAGATATAAACATGTATCACTGTCAAGTTTCACAAAGTAATAAACTTAACATATTCTTCACTTTAGGGAAATAAACAAGATTCAGCAAAAAGCATGGCTAGCTGGTATTCATGAAGGAATCTATTTACACGCTCAACTCAAAATATAGATCGAACAATGGAGAAAGAAAGACACCCTTTCGCTTGACTGGAATTGTCCAACATAAAGGCATGCCATGCAATACAAAAGAAAAACAGGAAAACGAGAATGTGGCAAGTAATCACTATGGGTAATCCTTGCATTTTTTTTGCAAGGAGACTATTTTAAGCCATGGACATTGAAATCTCATTGCAACACCTTGTCCAATAAAAAACTGGACACTTTTCAATTCAAATACAATGCAGTAAACACTAAAATGTGTAACTGCGCACACAAACTGCTGCTCAGTCATAAAAAAAAATTATAAATTTTTTCATTAATGGGCAGACAAACAGTCACCAGCACTACAAAGTTTGGAATAGGATAAAAAGCTCTGAAATAACAGCCTCTCACTACACTGCATAATGCTAGTTCAGTTGTACCACCTTGTGACTGTTCATAAAAACTACCACTACTTATATTTTGTTCTAGTATCAAACAGAAAAATGCACCAATTTTCTTCCCCAATTTACATACAGCAATGAATAGAAGTAGAAGTGTACTCATTATCATGGATATGATTAACCCAGGCCTTTCCTTCTCTTTGATGTGAATACATATTTCACATTATCATATAAGAAAGCACACACCAGAATCTGTATTGTGATAATGGTACTATTGTTTTCTTTTTGTCTTTCAATCTGTATTCCACTGACCAATAATCTTGCCTATATAAATATAATTCTTTCAAATCACATTTCAAAACAAGTAAGTTGAATTTACGTAATGACATTCACATGCTAGCAGAAATAACTAATGGTTTCTTAGATGTGACTGGCTGGGTCACTTGCTTCTCTTTCCTTCCATTACATGTAGACACAAGAAAGAGATGATAACTTCCTTGCTAAAATTGTCAATACATATTACTCTAAAGATTTTTTTGTGCATATCTGATCCAACAACATAAATATATGAATATAATTTTCAATATAGGAAACCAATATATGATGGAAATACAGTATGCTGCATATTTAACTAGAAAGTCGGGATTTCAATTTCCTCTGTTCAAAAGAAGGGTTCATATTGAAACACTAAATATATATATATATATTTCACTAAATCAGGTGCTTGTTGTTCTATCACGGGTTATTAATGTCCCTTTTTCACTTCAAAAATATAGTACTGCTGATCTGAAATCAGTAACAGGAAGACCTCTCTTTGAATGTCACAACACAGTTCATCAACTCCCTCTCCAATGATACATTATTCTTGCTGACAATGGTAGCTACAAAGCCAATTTGGCCATATTAAAACGCCCATCACAGAATAAGTAGAATACCGATCTGATCTGGTAATAATTTCATGAATCAAAGCATATGTTCAGAGAATAAACTGTAGATGATGGGAGAGGCAGGAACCAGCTCTCATTGCTTAGCCGTTATAATTTCATAATGGATGTCATAGAAGTTTCTCATGCTCCAACCAACCAAGCACAGTTTACCTCATACAAAGTATGCTCTCCTCTCTCCCCCCGCCACCCTTTCCTTTCTACATTTGGATCTTTCAGTAATTCCGCCTGTAAAATATAATATTGCAAGACAGTGCTGTCTCTTTCCTGATTTGTGACAAAATTGCTTTTCTAAACCAGTGCACTTCTGTACTGTACTGTGTCACATACTGGTTCACAAGAACAAGTAAGAAGTTTAACAAATAATCTGTCAACAAAGATGCATTCTGGTTTGTATTCTATGGGTTACATAGCTAAAAAAAAACAATGCTGTTATACACATCTCATGACTAATATTAAAAAAAAAAAACTGTCTATGAATGAAAATACCAGATGTGATGGCATATGCAATAACTGATTCTATTAAACATTATGGAAATCTGAACTTGCCACTGCAACGAAAACCAAATAAAAAAAAAAAAGAAAAAAATTAATCTAAAAAATTTTTTTCCCCTCAGGTGTAACTATGTTCCTGTCAAAATGTATTCGATA
This sequence comes from Peronia peronii, assembly GCA_039654565.1. Classification (NCBI taxonomy): domain Eukaryota; kingdom Metazoa; phylum Mollusca; class Gastropoda; order Systellommatophora; family Onchidiidae; genus Peronia; species Peronia peronii. The sequence goes on from JBCEWB010000001.1 coordinate 7,596,452, forward strand.
AAGAAAGCAATAACTATTTTGTCCTTCCTTTCTCTTTTTGCTTATTATCATAAACTAGGTAGTATGAAATCACTAAGTGGATTAAGCAAGTGCAGCCTACAATACATCAAGCTCATTTAAACATGGGAGACGAGTGATTCTGTGATATTTTGACAACCTTCTGCGGAATAAAGAAAGCATGGGGAAGAATTATCAGTTTATTATATACAAATTTATTCTTTCTCAGGTATATCCCGTATATAGATTTCCCTTTCGTTTTTTTCATTTCATGTTTTTTTTTTTTTCATAAAGATCATCTCACTTTATTTTTTTTTTAAGGACAGAAAAAAAAGCACAATAAACAATATCACAGTTTCATTGATAATTGAAACATTAATACATATAGCAAACTTGTACATTTCCACTTGTTCTCCACATACATGAGACAAACAGCCACTTGAGTCAAAGCTGATCTATGTACAGTTACACAGTTAAGAAAACACTAGCTTTCACTTCAAATAACATTTTCAACAATAAGAGGAGGCTTGAAAATCAAATGAATGAAATCACTGAAGGGACAGTTGACCCAAGAGAAAAGAAAAAAAGAAACCTGTTTCTGGGATGGTTTTGTAATAGCAATCAACAATAACACGTCTCGTCCCGGGATTAATCCATGAAAATGAAATACAAACAGCCATCTTAAGGTGCAAAGTAAGTTAAACAAAATTTTTGGGGTGACAAAGGAAACCGATGTTCTATCATTTGAAGTGACATTCTCCATATAATTTACTGATGGCAGAGTGGGTTCTCTAGGCTTTGTAGTACTCAGCTAGAAAGGTATGAAAGTCCTCAAGCATAGACTATGAAGGTTAGTGTGGAGGCGGATCTGTGTCAGATGCTCCTCGTTGGGGTGGCATGTGTTTGAGCATGCTCCTTTTTGCTGAGGCTGGATTCAAACCCCTCTCTCTACCCCCATGTGGGGCTGACGCTCTGCCTTGCATCATGCTGACTCCACCAGAGGAGCCAAGGTTGGGACCATGGACTGCCACTGTGTTTGACACAGTGATAGGACCACACACTGCTCTTGGGCTGCTGGCTGAGGCTGTGCTACCCGCGTGACCCCAAGAACTTTCCCGATGAGCACCTGCAGACACAGGCCTGGCTCCCTGTCCTGGCGTTTTCTCCATTGCCCCGCCCACGGCTTTGTCCGCCGTCCGAATACTGCGGGATTTGCTAGGCAATTCAACCGTATTTCTGTTTTCCTTCTGAACAGCAGAAGATCCTTGCTCACTTTCTGACTCTGGTGAGCGAAGAGCTTCCAATATGGAACTTGGGTCATCCCCATCAACTTCAGTTATCAAACTGAGCTGTTCTGTTAAAGTGGCCAGAAGCAGCTCCTGTACAAAAACATTGCGTTGCGAGATATCACTCTCCCCCGCATTTGCACCAAGATCCACCCCTGCACTTTCAGCACTTAATCTGAAAAGAAGCACAAATCGGAAAAAAGATTCTTATTTTTCAAGACACCACTGGTTATAAAGAATTGTTCTGTGGATACTTTCACCAAGTGTTATTTATATATGACTGACAAACTTGACATCTCACAAATCAAAATCAGGGAAAACATAACAATAAATTTATATAGTTAAAAAAGAAAACTTTGTCCAACTTTTGAAAAACTACAGATCTGTTATTGTATACGTAGTCTCTGATTGAGCTTCTATACAATACAACAATGACATCACCTGCAATGAATAAACGATTTTTCTCACTCTAAGCTCTGGCTCAAATGACCTACAGATGAAATGGCAAATATATAGTCGAGTCTGCTTAAATTGAATTTGCCGGGACCAACCTAATGGGTTCGATTAAAGAGAGTTCGTCTTCCAGTTTTCAACAGGAGTTGGGGGGGGGGGGGGAGCAATTCTCGAATGACTAATGAGGTACCATTTTATTTTATTCCAGGATTATTTCCCTTTATAAA
>JBCEWB010000001.1:7601500-7613082 GCA_039654565.1 Peronia peronii
TAGACTAGGCCTAACGTTGAATGGCCATTGGTCAAACACGTTAGAATGGACATATCCACTTTTTGATACCATTTTTACGCGCAGAAAAGGCCGACCTTTTAAGAGAAAATAAAAACCCAGAATCGCATTTTTCTAGCAAAATCCAAATTTCAGGACCCGCCCCCCTCCTTAAAGTGTGAGAGAATCAAAGTGATAATCCTGATCTTCTTTCCCCAATGCTTGTCTGACATAGTGATTATTGAGACTGTTGAATGAATGGGCCATAATGGTAGGGGAGTCTGCATATAATTCATGAAGAAATTATCAATCACTCCTCTGCCCCACTGCTATTTTTTCTCCTGCAGACTTGACTAGACACGAGTGGGGTATACATTTTACTTTCTGCTTTCATGTCCAGCATACTTCAATTTCCTCTCTGATTGTGGAATTTTTCATCCTTTAATCACTTGCATGCTGAGATGAAATCACAATAGGTATCCAGTAGGCCTTGTGCATGACCGACAATGTTCATGACCGACGATTAACGGTTAACTGACTCCCATGACCGTCGATGATCGATTATTATATCGGTTAAATATTTTCCTCTTTGTCATGTGTAACATCAGTTATGGTTATGGCCTTGACCTTAATCTATTGTGACTAAAAACAAAAAACCCGCCACCCACAGCCAGCCTGAGTTTCGCTCACATGACCTTTGACTGGGAACTTAGATTAAGAAAAACGTGGGATTTGAAACTCAATATTTCACTTTGCAGATCAATCGGGCATCGAATTCTAGTGCAGTTTGATACCAAATATTACCTTATAATGCTCATAAATTAAAATTTTAATTAAATCACAAATAATGACGATCACTTCACAAGTAAGCATCTATCTGTAAAACAATATACCACCTGTCAAAAGTTTGCACTGAGGTGGGGTGGTGGGGGAAGGGGCAATTCAACGCATGGGCCCCGGCAACTCAACATCTACCATTCTAATGGTTTTAACCCTAAAAGAATCACAAGAAACAGCCCAAATGCAATACTGCCACAATGGTATTGATTTATGTTCAAGAAATGACAGTGCAGACACAAATGACATTACACGTATGAAACGAATTTCTTCTCACTGTAATACAGCTCTCTAAAACGTAATTCACATGCAAAGTACAATACATAACACCTCGGCAGATCACCCTTTGGCACTTCTAGGGTTAAATACTGAGTTCAACTCAGCGCAGAGTTGTTTTTTTTCCTTTTGTTCTCTTCAGTAAGGAAAAAAAAAGGGAAAAAGGTCATACACGGGGAGAGGGGTATGAGAAGGGTGCATTGTGTCGCTGACCGACGGAGTTTTCCCGAGATCAAAAACACCAGTGTAGCTAACTGATGAATGCTTTAGCCTCACTTCATGGTTGATCATGACCGACAACGTAACCGATCTTCGGTCATCATAACCCGTTAATCGTTCATGAGTCCATGACCAATATAACCAGTTATCATGACCCGTCATGCAGAGGCCTAGTATCCAGGTGCTAAGATAAACTCAGCTGACCTTTCAAAAGTGATAGGATTATTTTGAACATCAATGTATACTTCAAACCATACATCAGAATATAGCAAAACCATACATTTTCTTAAAGTACAGATGATGTGTTTTATTGCTACATAGCTTTTGAGGGCACAGTCTTGAGCTTATGGGGAGCAAAATGATGAACACTAATCAGCTGATCATAGGAATATATTTCAAACAAAGCAACTCCTCTCAGGCCCTGTGCCATCCCTGACATCACACCATTCCCTCAACAGCACTTTCAGCACAAGAAAGCTAAGAAAAACATCAGTGTCTTAGAGCAGCAGTCTTTGAGTTTTTGACAACCTCTCACTGTCTCAAGATTCTCTTCCTTACTTGTTGCACCAAAATCTTCCTCTGAATCACCTATTTTTCATACAAACTTCATAAAAATTTATCAGATCATGTGATTCAGTACAGCCCATAGAAGACACCATAAATTTTGCAATTGATCTGGAGTGGTGAAATTTCTTTTTTTATGAATTTCTGCGAAAATTGTATATGAAACAGATCCATGGATTTCCTATGCACACACTGGGAGGTTCCCAGAACCTGCCTCACACTCAATGGTTCAACTGCTTAATTGATCTGAAAAACTAGATTTGTAAACAATCATAAAATGACAAAGCAGATCCCAATAAATTCAAGGTCACACAATACAATGACAAATACAGTGTGTCATGGGTGGTATAGAGAGGTCTGATGGAGGATTTTCTGGAACATTTATGTGCTTGGAAAAACTTATGGATTAATAGCTATCCCAGCAACACATCTGGTGAAATGCTGTTTATCTCATTATCTCATTCTTGGATATATTACTGGCTGTCCTCTCAGATCTTTCAGAACATACAAAAGAAACAACAAGAGTCCGAGGATATCAAACTATTTTCATTAAAAAGTCTGAAAACTTTCATCCCTTTATGCGTCAGATCCATTCAATGAATAAATGCAAAGTTGGCAGTGGAACAAATGAAGACATTCAATTACCGCGAAAAGTTTCATTGTGCATTTGCCTCATGAACAGGGATTGACATTAAATATTATATTGTAGTTCTTCACAACTTTCAGCAATGCTGTCCAGATCTGTTTTTTTATTTTTTTATTTCTGGATCTAATCTAGATCTATTTTCTCTTGAATCAACTTTATCAATAAAGTTCTTTGGCATTTTATTCTTAATGAAAGAGTTATCATTAGTTTATACTGCTCACAATCATGTGACTGCATTGAGACCTGTGTCTAGACCACAGGCTGAATAAACACGTTCTTTACAATGTGGGACTGACCAGACAGTTTAGAATCAGTTATTTATTGCATGTTTGCAGGACAAATTACTTCATGGCTATGACAAAGGCCTTACATGATCGACTGTCCTGTAAAATTAAAGACATAAAATTCAGCACATAACTCACCATACCTCAAAAATATTCGTGATCTAATACATGCTTTCTTTCAGGGTTCACACTCCCTAGATGCCTTATAATTCAAGAACTTTTCAAGGACTTTTTAAGGACTTTACGACTGTTTATAAGGACTTCATGAAGCTGAACATCTTCAAATGTGCGTAGATATTTATGCGTCTATAACGAAAATATTTGCTGAACAGGCTTACTCGTAGGCTTATACCTGAACAACAGATGGTGTTGCAGATCGTATGCTGGATTTGTGCTTTACTGATGCTGAAACTCACTCTGCACAACACGCAAGTACATATAATTAACATGTTAGATGAGAATCAGTTTGTGTTTAGAGCCAAACCCATTCAACCAACTGAGTGACTTATTGTAAAAAGTAGCCCTCTCCAGAAATATTACAATTACTCTTTCATTGATAGATATAATTGAAGATTCAAGCTGAGATGTAAAAGTGGCAGTGTGTTGCAGTACTTGCACTGGGTATACAATTTCATCTGTACTGTGACAATCTCCCTATAAATTAAGAATGACCATAGTCTGACATGCACAGATCTATATGAGAAAGCTATCTCTGGAAATAGCTTCTGTCTAAATCTAACTCATCTTTCAGTTAAATTTGGGTAGAGTTAGGTTTTAGTAAAAATCATTTAAAATGCAGCTGGCTTTCACACTTTACAATTCATTAAATCACACTGCAACTGGATCTAGATCTAAGTCAATCTGTTACTTGTTCACCTGCATCAAAAGCTACATTTTTAAATTTTTTTTTTGTCTTTTAAATAATATGTATATTTTCGTGCAGATCTAGAGAACTACAGATACGTGTAATACTAATAAGTAGATCTAGGTCTACCTAAGAACACTACACGATGACCGGATGATGCCGTGACCTTAATATTTCTATACATAGAAAGAAAGCTTTTACTTGTGGACTTACTCTATCTATAGATCTATTTCTCTTTCTTACTACATATACATCCCGGTAGATCTCCGTCGCGGAATGCTGAGCCGAAGATCTTGACAAGATTTAGTAGGCCTATTGACTAGATTTAGATTCTAGATCATGTTCTCTTTCTGTTCGTATAGAGTTAACAAATGGCAAACGATTGCTGAGTTCAGTCTAGATCTTTGAGTATGTAAACGCGATTCAAGATCCCGACATGTCTAGGTTGCTGTTGCCCATTCATATCTTCATTCCAGGCATGTGCATAAAACATTCATACTTTCGTTTTTGCTTTCTTCGTTCCGCAAATGTATCGAAACATCGGCAGCCAGCAGGACATTTCTGACCATCAAAAGGTTCATTTTTTTCCCCTGAAAATTTCCAAGCCTGAAATTTCCTGACTAATAATTTGATCTAATTCCCCGTGATAACCATCAGAAGAACGACTAAAACTGGCGCCGCCGAGTCACACTAGATCTAGATCTGTAGACCTAGACCAGGCTAGATCCACAGTGAATGAAACTAAGAAAATCATTGATATCCTGGCACATGATAGGAAACGAAACGTATGGCAAATGTAAAATACGGAGCGACTATCAGGCATGTTCGGAAGGCAGAAAAGTGAAGAAAAAAAAAGAAAAACAAAAAAGGTCCTGTTCTAAGAATTGATCACTGAACGAAATTGACCACCTGTGCAAAAATATAAGGACTTCAGCAACAATTTCCAAATTTAAGAACTTTTCAAGGCCTTGAATTTTTTTCTCAGAATTTAAGCACTTTCAAGGACTGTACAAACCCTGTTCTTTTCTTTCATAAGTACCATATAAATTGTCACTGAATTCTCACTTAACCGCTGCATACATAAATTTATCTGTCTAGTCTTGCCATGCTGGACACTCTACCTAGCAAAAAGGATATGAAATCTCTAGGTGTCCTGTGTTCTACAGCTAAGTGAGATGCAAAGTCATCAGTCACATGATTTGGATCCCCTCCAGGTAAAGAAGCACAAATTGGGCAAACCTGAAATAAAGATAGCAAATCTATCATTGCGTAGTATCTGTGATTTAAGGATCATATAATACATTAAAGTCAACAAGTAAGAAAAACGTTAAAAAAAGAAAAACTGCAGTTCATCCTTGATCTCATACCAAAAAATCATAATAAGAAAAGAATTACCAAATGCGATGCAAAAACAAAAATGCATTGTATAATTGTTTTTGTGCACTGAACAGTAAAAGCAAAATACCCTCATTAATTAATGTCTTTAAAAAAAGAATGCCCTCCGTAAATTAAATATCATGTTTCAGACAAAATGCAGATCAGTAACAAATAGCTTACCACTTCTGCCGAAGTGTCAGAATGGTCTGTTGTTACATGCTCATGAAGACTGGATTCTGAATAGCCCATTCTGGAACAATGTGGGCATGTGTACGACTGAGGCTGCTCTGCTGTCAAAGCCTCACCGCCATAAAATACATCTGGAGGAAAAGAGCACGCTAAACTTCAGTATTCACAATCTTTTATGGTAATATTTATTCTTCTTAATTTAAAAGCAAACAAAAGACACCCCACTGAGATAACCGCCCCACAGGAGGTTGAAACGCGTAGAAAGACCATAATCACCATACATTTTTTTCTTGCACAAACACATTCATGCAAAATAATTATTCTTAATATGCCATGGAATATTTGGAAGAAAAGCTACTGCTTCTCTAGAATCCAAACAGTAAATTCTCCCCCTTTCGCACAATCTTAATTTTATCTCTAATCTTTTCTTGCAAGCAGCTTGACTGTCAACACACATGTCAATATAATAAACAGCCATCACCTCATTCATGACGATGATAGATACCTGAAAATTTTAAACTAAATGATTCATCAACTGATTTTAAGTCTAAGAGACGGCAATTTGGATAAAACAGTCTTCGCCTCTAATGAGGCAACCCTGTCAAGACTATCCGGGTATTTTCACAATCACGACACTACACTGTTTACTATGGTAAGTGGAATCAAGATGGAATGACCTAGTCACTTGTCTTCATCACACTTTTTGCTTCCCATGAGCAATGAGGCAATAAGGAGTTATTAAGAGAGCAAGATGCTTCTAAGACTAAGAGACAAGAACAGCATGTCCAGTAATGAGTTACAGTATATAATGCTGCAGGTCAAAACATGGGGAAAAGTTGAAATACGGGAAAGATCTATAAGTGAAAGTAATGTGGGATGGCAAAACCTGTCAATAGTTCACCTTGATTTGACTGATTCAACAAATTTCATACCACCCAATAGCTTAAAATTTCTCAAAGCAGCATGTGCTTATTAGTGAAGGGATAATAAATTTTCTTTTTCTTCTTAAAGTGGCATGCTTATGTTACCTTAGAGTGGCAAAGCTAAGTGATGTCAGAAAATGTTTACCATTCTCTCACTTTCAACATGTAAGAGAGAATGCCTCTGCATAAGTCAGAAGTTTCCTCCCACCCAAATTAATCTGCAGTTCACCAAAATAAAGGTTTGTACTCCATCACATGCAAAAATGATGTGTTTTAAGGCTTATAATCTGTATCTCAAATAAAATTTGAATAAAACCATGGGACAAAATTGATATATGACAATGTTTTTTCACAAAAATAACAGCTGGATTCCCCATCTGCTGGGCTTCAATTCGTCTAAAAAAATCATTTCCAACAATATTCTTTGCCTATTTCAAATTACAGCAAACATAAAGATTCAACTGATTCACATATATATAAATATAATTGCAATTTTTTGTAATCAATATTGACATGCATCTTGTGAGTATTTTGGCAATAACACTGGGGTAAAGTAAACCTCACAATTATCAGGCCAAGAACACAAAATGAGTGAACATACCCCAATTTGTCAGACATGATGTTGCTTCTTCACTGTTCCTTTTCTCTCTGTTTTTAATCACACTGATTTAACAAGAGCGAGCAAACAAAGATGAAAATTTGCCTTTTCCATACCCTGATATAAAGATGAAATCCAGTGTACTTTTATACACACTATTCATAACAGACAAAACATGACAATTTCAGTTCTTATTTTCATGATGCAATATCATGGTTCTCTCCAACACACTTACCAAAGTCAGCTCTTGTTAGAATGCATTGCATTGGGTGATCTGTGGTGTGTCGTGTAGTTGTGGCACCCGCATCAAAGCAAGTCGAGCACAAGTCATAATCATAACAAATCAAACACTTGTATCTTTTTCCACGAAAGTTTCCTTTCATGCAAGAATCACAGCTCACACCTGAAGGAAAAATTTAATATCCCAAATTATGACATCAGTCCTATCCTTCAGCAACTATCTTTCACACTTAACAGCTTTTAAATGAATAAAGTAAATAAGTTGCATCCATACTAGCACAGTATTAGATTTAGAAAATTACCAATATGTTCACATTTATGGCAGTCAAAATCCAATGGATAAAAAACATATCATTCAACTACTCAGACTACTGTAACAGCCATCAGTTATTCAGGTAACTCGCATAACAACTCCCTTTACATTCTATGATTTAAATCACCAAAAGCAAAATCAAGCTGGTTCCCACCTACACTTTCTTCTTTCTATGCCCTACATTGACACTGTGCACAATTCAGGCCACCAAAGCATACTTAGCCCACTATTACGGGACCTACTTATTTCCCTTGGACAAGAATTGTTTCCTTTGGCAACCATGAGTTGCTTTCCTTAGAGAAAATGTTGATTTTATAATTATTGCGATTATTTATGTTAAGCATCGACACAGGTCCTGTCAAAGATAATTATCACATGTCATGTCTATGTCCTGAAATGATGTAACACTGATGATCAGAATTAATATCATGATGTTTGTGGCTCTATGTACACCCATAATTCAGTACAATGTATGTATCACGATGTCCGAATTGTTTCAGTGCAATAAATCAAGTTAACTGGTATGCTACGAGTTTCTGTGTGATCACTCTACGATTGGTCAATGCTTGATGATTCACAACATATGAGGACACAACAGAATTGAAGAGTGTATTTGCAAAAGTGGGGTCAGTCCACTTCCATCAGAATTTTAACTAAGATTGCTATCATGCATTAGAGGGAAGGAACTTTCAATGGAACATTTCAGTTTCGTCAAAACCATCTTAGCTACTGTGAAAACTGAATATGAAACAGCATCGGTTTTTCAAAAGAAGCTTAGAGTCCACAAGTGACAGTTTTAACTTTACATCAGAATCCTCAGTACTACGCCACCTAGATACCAATTTCACTAAGCTCATCTTCAAAGTTAACATCCTTTAAAGATTTTTTTTTTTTTTTAATGCACAGAAACACACATGAAAAGATTCATTTTCATCAACATTAATAGATCAGTTTAGATAAGAGTTCCAGTAAAATCAGCTCAGTCCACTGGCAAATCTTTGATTTTTAAGTGACTGTTATACAATCAACATTTTAGGCAGATTTCTGTAACTTGGACTGTGGGTAATGATGTTACAGAACTTCATATCTGCATTAAAAAAGTTAGAGAAAAAGATGCTTTTGATATACACTTTTGAAAAAACGCTTGAAAATAAAAAATGTCAATTATCTCGAAACTGTCACAAATGGACTGAACTCACTTTTGAAAGAACGCTCTTCAATTGGCGACCAGGATTACAGATCTTGTCACAAGTTAACTCTGTCCCATTAACCCTGGGGACAAAATTACTTTGGTGACAATAATTTTCTGGAGCCATAAGTTTCAAGCGGCTAGTCCTGGAACCAGTGGCCGGAGGACTAGCCAAGGCTCAGCAGCAGATCCAGCTCTGCCCGTAGGACCAGCGAAGACCCCGCAGAAGATCCAGCCTTGCCCTATGGAGACTAAGGCAGCTGACCAGTTATCCCTGACGACCGAGGGAACAGACCAACGACCCCGGATGACCGAGGGAACAGACCCGTAATCTCCGACAGCAGTGTAGATTCGCTGGTGCTACCTACCACAATGGCAATGCGCTCTCAAGCCAGTACCAACGTGGATCTGATCCAGTTGCTGACAGCACAGATGGAGCAACAGCGCCAACAGATGGAGCTGCTGATGACAGCTCTTGCCAGCAAGTCAACTGCTCCCGCTACAACCGAGTTCCACGAATTTGATCCTGCCGCAGAGCCCTGGACTGACCACTGGTCCAGATTCAAAACATTTGTCAAGGCAAACTCCGTCCCAGCAGGAAGAAGACACGTGTTTTCCTGATCAATCTGCAACATTCAGGCTTCTCAAGAACTTTGCAGCTCAGCAGACACCCCCCACGGATATCAACAGCCAGTCCATCAAAGCGTTCCAGGCCCACATGGCAGACCTCTTCAACCTGATACACTTTATGGTTCGCGAACGCTTCAAGTTCTAGACAAAGACAGAGCGGCAACCTGGTAAGACCATTCAGGAGCTGGCAGCTAGGCTCTGACAGGAGGCAACCACGTGAGATTTCGCAACCATCACAGATCCCCTGGATGAGGTGATGCAAACCAGATTCGTCTGCAGTGTTGGCGACGAAGCAGTGGTGAAGGCGCTGTTCAAGGAAAAGGAAGACGAGCTGACATTCAGCCATGCTGTCCAAGTTGCTGCCAAGGTGGAGAAGGCTTCCCAAACAACGAAAGAGATGCTCAACAGTCCAACCTCTGTCGACACCTGATGTGACAGTGCCCATACCTCAGACCAATGCAGGTTCAACGACGCAACCTGCAATTTCTGTGGCAAGAAAGGCCACATCAAACGGGACTGCCATATGAAGAAGCAAAGGCTTGCAAACAGAGTACAGCATGTTGGCCAGATCTCCGACACAGAACCACTGGTGCATACCTGTGATCTCAGCGGTGTACCAGTAACATTCGACGTGGACACAGGCAGTGGGGCAGCTTCATATCTATTGCATCTTGGAGGAAGCTGAAGAAGCCGAAGCTGTCCCCGACATTGACCAAGTACCAGTGTGCTTCCAACGTTGACCTGCCAATGATGGGTATGTGACCGTACCCGCCACAGTGATGTCGGATAAACCATCCCAGCCAGACCAAGTTCGTGGTGCCTAGGCTAAACCTGAACCTCTTGGGCCTCAACACTATCAAATGCCTGGGCGTATATCAGTGGACCACAATCCTAAGCAGCTCAACGATAAAGAAGGTTCAGCATTCAGACATCGGACCCAAGGCAATGAACAAGCATCAGAAACGCAAGGCAGAATTCAAGAAAGGCACTCCCTGTTTCGTTCTCACCTTCAAAGTTGGCAAAAAGGACAAATGGGTGCCTGCTATTGTTTCAGCAACAACTGGAAGGACAATAGCAGAAGTGAAGATTCAAGATACCACTGTCCAACGCCATTTCAACCGAGACTTAGGAAGTGATTTTTCATGCTCTCAACAATGTGTTTTCAGCTTCCTGCCCTCCAGGCAGTCAGCTGAAAGGGAGGTGTTATGGGACCTACTTTTTTCCCTTCGACAAGAGTTGTTTCCTTTGGCAGCCAAGAGTTGCTTTCCTTAGAAAAAATGTCCATTTTATGATCAATGTGATTATTTATGTTAATCATCGACGTAGGTCCTGTCAAAGATAATGAATTATCACATATCATGTCCCTGTCTATGTCCATATATGTCCATATCCTGAAATGATTAATATTGATGATTAGGATTAATATCCTGATGTTTGTGGCTCTATGTACACTCATAATTAAGTACAATGTATGTATCACGGTGTCCAAATCGTTTCAGTGCAATAAATCGAGTTAATTAATACTATAAGTTTCTGTATGATCATTCTATGATTGGTCAATGCTTGATGATTCACAACATATGAGGACACAACACCTATTAGATGTGTCATTTCTATTAAGGGGAGGGACAGGTCTTGAAATCGAGATTTTGGCTGAAAATATTGAATTTCTGAATACTTTTTTCTTCAAGCTAAACCATTTTATTTCAAGATTTTACTGTTTATATGGTCAAAACTAGCCTATTTCATGTGTAAACAGAACTTTTCCTACAAGGGGGTGTCTAAAATATCACTCAAATTCGCTTCTGATGGTCAATTTCAACTGAAGATATGAGGTCTTTACACTTGGTTTGAAAGTATTTCTCAGGAGAAAAAGCCAGGCAAGAGAAGGAGGCTGAAGAGGGAGGTCCAGTCTATCAAGCTGGAATGTCTGAGGTATTATGTCACAAGGAACTGGTTGAGAAACTTAGTCAAAACTTTAGACGCGATTATCTCAAAACCTACTTTTTGAGCACAGTTTTCCCTAGGCTTTGCTATTTACCAATAGATTTACTTGAAATTTGGCATGAATCTTTCTGCATGTGTAAAATAATAACAAGTATCGGATTTGCAATATCTAGTTTACTTTTTTTAGAAAATGTTGTCGAAGTGTCAGAAAAATGAGAAAAAGTACCATCTTGCCACGTACAAATTTCAAAATTTTGTAGAAGAAAAACTATGGCAAATTTCGAAAAACTGATACTTAGCACTATTGAAGTTAGTGAATACTACATCGTACATGTGTGCAAAATTTGAAACGATTTCACTGACAAACACCGAAGCCTTAGGCTTTTGAAAATTAGCAATTTTTGGGGCCTCAAATCCAATATGGCGGCATTTCCATGGCAACCAACCATCCAAATTATTTTTTGACACTTTCCCTCCTCTAATTTGGA
>JBCEWB010000001.1:7617863-7632606 GCA_039654565.1 Peronia peronii
GTACAATGATTATAGCATCTTTCAAGAATAAATGAAAACATGTCATTTTTGACCCAAATTGATGATTTTCTACCCGCAAGCCCCCTTAATAACACAAGTTTCTTTTTAAGCGTTTTTTTACTAAGCGTATTAGAGTGTATATCATATCATATATATCATAATTTTATATTTCTTACAATGTTTAGGCTGTTCTTCAAGTGGTTGAGTGGAGATCGTCCAACATCAGGCAGTCTCGTTCAGTTGATCACTAAGGAAAACAAGACAGAGCTAGTTGTGGGCTGAATCTGTAGCAGAATCTTCCAAATGACATTCCAGGGTATAGCAGGCAATGTCTTGTTAAACACTGCCCACTGGATACTTGTTATGGCTATGTGTTGTCATAGAATGTCAGTTTTAGTGGTAGATAGTAGGTGCAAGTATGTGCAATGTTATAATAGGTTCGCTAAGTAACTACCTTTTGTTTCCGATGTTTTTGACTATTATAACCCAGTCGTTACATAGATGTTTGGAATGAGGAAATTTACGAATTTATTTTTTTTTTCTTTATTGAATAACCTAGAGCAAGTTTTGATCCATGTCTATGAACTTATGATTGTAGAAGATTTGTTTATTTAGGAGATGCTTAACAGATTGCTTCTAAACAAAAAGCAATAAAGAAATTAGCAAAAGAAATTGATTGATTCAAGGCCACAGAGAATCTCATAAGTGCTGCTACAAATTTTGTGTTCATTGCTTTGTGATCTGTTAAATGCTTCCAGATATGAGACACCATTTTGTCATGAATATTATCACATCATTCCACTATTTTCTGTTATATAACAGAGTTCATATTATTTTCTGAGGAAAATTTGGTTTTGTATGATGATCTGTCTTCGTATTACTAAGACAGAAATTCTTAGTAGTCTTGGTTGTGACAGTTGAGAGGATTTTTTTTCTTTGGTCTGTTTATTAACTCACTTGAGTATGGGCTGTTTTTAGATTTACATCAGATGGAATCTGGCCATTTTCAAGGCGTGAACATATTTGTGTAACATAAAGAATATCCACACCACATTAATACAATTTATATATGACAATCTACAGTAATAGTCCTTCTATCTAATGAAAAATAACAACAACAAATCTATCAGTGTCAATTTTACTTTAGAATTCAATTTTGTTATCTTTCAAAGAAGATAAAATGCACTCAGAAATTTTTGTCTATGACAGTTTTCATTGTTGTCATCACCAGTTATAAATTCTGGATTTAGGTCAAAGCTGTAGTTGCTCTTCACTTAAACCATCACTACATCCACTAAACACTTCAAATCTTGTTTTCGGTTCACCAATTCGAAATTAACACAATGGTTTTCTTAGCGCAAGGGATTATTGTAATGCAGTTTGACTAGTTTGCTCTACATATTCATAAAGTGGACTATAAAAACTATTTCTGGTATCAAGCCACTGAAACAAAATATTATCAGCAGAAAGTAAACTGTGTTTCCTGTGGTGGTTCCCGCATTTCTGCTGTAAGATAAAGGAAAAATGAGACTCGAGTAGTCCATCCCGTGGATGTTATGATATCCATCCCTGGCATTCGACTTGCAATCCCAAAACACATGCGGAATTAGACTCAAGTGAGTTAATAAAGTCATCTAAACTTGTGTGTGTGCCCTTAGCAGGAAGGATATAATATATACATATATATATAATATGCTGATGTTGATTGTTACATCATTTAAAAATATGACAATTGTTTTGCTAGTCAGATGTAGTTTTGCTCATCTATCTGTGAATGATGAGCTGTGCTGTTAGTCACCTATTAGTTACCTTTTACCTGTAGGAAGTCAAGGCTTCTTGTCTCACTCACAACCTGAACTTTAGCAAACCCCAACATATTTTAGGCTTTTTTTTTTCTAAGCATATAATTATTGTTAGCTGTCCTTGCACTTCCCTGATGATATTATGGATTGTTTTTCCATTAAAGTGGTAACTTTTTTTTGTCTCAGCTATGTCTGTGGGTTTTTTTTTGTTGTTGTTTTTCTGTTTTGTTTTTTACTTTACCTTTCACAGCATTAATTGTTTCTTCTCTCACTTCAGTGTTTTCTCACAAATAATAGCACATTTATTTACATTTTAATCTGAGACCGGTTTGTGCCATGCAAGACACCAGAGGTTTATTCCATAGTTTTATGAATAAGATCTCTACAGACAGGTGACCATTGAGTTTTAAATGTACTGTGTCACAGGTGAAAGTATGGATATTACTGAGCATTTATATAGTCACTTTTGTGAATGCATTTCAGGTTGTGTCAAAAATCTTGCCCATGTGGCATTGTTTAGTTGTTCCCATGACGTCAAAACTTTACAGAGAAAAACTGCTGTTCTTTATGTGATGAAATACAAATGTTTACTTTCCATATTTCATTTTCTTTTATCCGTGTATCCATTTACAAATGTTTATCCTCTAATTCAAGTTTATATGAGTGCTGAAAGAACAGGACTTGCTTGTTCCACATGACATGAAAGTATACAACAAAAATCTTTCTTGTTTTCTGTTGACAGTGTACTTTTGTATGACCTTGTCACTGATTTATGCCAAAGTCTGTTTGCCTCTCATAACACCTTAGCACTCATATATCATACATTTTGTTTCAGAAAAGTGCATCTTCCAAAAACTCGAACTTGCAAATGTCTCCTGATTTTGAGCATTCTTCTTGAAAAAATTTGTATTTCTTATTCATAAAAACTTTTTTGTTGTTCGTGTTAAAATCGGATTTCATGGTAATTATTTATCAGATATATTTCTTTCTTGGAGTTATGTCTATTATAACCATGTCATATCAGTATCTGGATGTTTGTAGAGTTTTAGATCATGGCTATCACTATCAATGATGCAATAAACAAATACAACGGACTGTGCATCCTGAGTCATGTGGTTTCTTTTTATAGCCTAAGCCAGCAGCAGAAGAATTCTGAAAAGCATTTATTTGTTTCACTCTCTGTTCTCTGATGGATTGATTTTGCAACAGACAATGATAAAATCCATTCTTCCTTTGTTTGCAGTGTTTTCTTTGTTGGATCAGATAATAAAAAAGAATGCGATTTTACCATTTGCCTTTTTTTTTTTCAGTTTTGTTTGTTTGTATTTGTTTTTTAAGCACTTTTTTTAAAAATATTTTTTCTTGTATTTCATTTTTCCATAGGATGGATTGCTTTGCAAGGAACATCCACAAAAAAGACCATTTAAAGATAATGTCTGTTAATGTAATGTTTATTCCTTTTATCCATTCATTTCTTTTGATGGGTCAATTCAATTAGCAAAACAAAGTACCTTTTTTTTTTGTTTTGTTTTGTGTTTTATTGTTTGTTTTGGTCTTTTTTTTTTTTTTTTGCAGTATTTTTCCTCTCTGTCTGCTTTCATTTTCTGTACAGAATTGTTTTCCATGGATAATCAAGACAAAAGCACCATTAACAAGATTGTTTCCAGTGGCTTTTTTTTTCCCATCTGTTAATTCCTCAAGATCAATCATTAAATAAGATTAGTGAACAATTTTTTTTTCCTCTCAATTCTAATTTTGTCATATACATATTCTCATGTCATTTTAGTTCTTGCAAGTCGTGGACTCTTTGTAGTAAAATAATTCTCCCAACAGAGGACGAAGAAGATAAAGGGAATCAAAAGGGCAGTTAGTACACATGAATTTATTCACATTCTGTCAGTACTGTCATGGTGGTCGCCAGGTGTAAAAACTAAAAACCTATAAATTATATTTACACTACAGCCATACCACTCATAATGCCTTTCATGATAAAAACAGAATGTATACATGAATACATGTAATAGATTAATAAATGTATGTCTGTGCCATAAATGTAATCTTTAAAATTCACTTCTTTCACAGAGCAAAGCTCATGCCACTGGCTTAATTATGAGCCTGTTTAAACAAATGGACCACATACAATACAAACTGAAAAGAATATACTTTTAAGTAATATTTAATGACAATTTGTGTACAGCTGCTAAAAAATTACAGATGCATGATTGTGGTTGTTGTACTTTGAAATCTCACCCAAGGAACTGAACATCACCTTGCGAAATATCACAACCAGTCATAAAGGCAAAATTTGTTTCCCATGTCTGCACCTCCATGCCTCAAAATAAAATTATCCCACACACTAGACAAAAGGTGCTATCAAATTAAACAGCAACTAGAAAAGTCAGAAAACACTGAATTCTAGCTGATTAAAGCACTGTGGACTCTCCTGATCATAAATATCCCACTTACATTTTTAAAAAAGAAGACACACAATAAGACTCTCTTAATTTGAAAAGGGCAGGAAAATGTTTTAACTTGTACCTATTGAATAAACTTGTCTCTTCCTAACTGATTTCATTTCACTGTGCCAATCATATTTCTAACTTATCTATCAGCGCATTCAGGTCAGAAAAATCAGTCAGACAAGTGACAACGGTCAACCAACAATGGGCAAACAGCATTTTCACACCAGATAATATCAGCATCCATGTTGAACTTACTTGATAATGACAGAGCAGCCACAAGAGACTAATTTTCTTCTTGTCTTACATTTTTATAATTAAATGATGGAGGTAATGATGTTGATAGTACAGTGGCAATGGTGGTGACAGTGGATGAAGAGGAAACAGGCTGTGCCTAGGATGAGGTTGTCTATGTAACTATTTACATGTATCTCATATTTTTGTTACAAATCTAAGTGTTCATTAGATAAAGAAAACATCATATTGGGCCTACCAGTACCAGCATAAGATGATTAAAAAAGTTTGCTTCAGTCTGGTTTTTTTTTTTTCAACTCAAGATAACATACTTTTTTCAATCACTATTTGAAGTCATTTGTTTTGTCATAACACTCTGCTCTCTTGCAACAAATGGTCACCAGATCCAGGCTACAGAGCCACTGTTAATGAAATTCTATAGCAGCAGCAGAAGAGAAAAACCCTTTCAGCAATAAAAAGGAACTTGGCCGTCAAAGAAGGCATGGTGTGAACACAAATAGATGATTTAAGAAAGGTTTTGTGCATTTTGTTGGTTGGTCGCTGACACCTTTAGTGTGAACACATTGTCATTCTGATCAGCGGGGCCATTTAAAGCATGTCAACATTTTTGTATGTAACTAATATTCGTAAGATTAAAAATTTTAAAACTGCTGATTTATGTTGAAGACCATTATAGTGTCAGGATACCTCAGGACCCAAATTTCATGTTCCAAAAAGCTGCACTCCTTGCAAAACCTTTAACATTTTCATAACTGTGATACCGGTACAACAGATCTATATCAATGCCATAAAATACTCATATTTTGCCTCACAATCAAGGATTCCTAGCTAACCAAGTGCTAATCTAGTTCCTGTGCTCAGCTCAGACTGGCTTTACAATGAAATAACCAAATGTATTACAATTAACCTTCAAAATTTGAAAAGCAATATGTATGTATACATGTAAAAAAAAAAAATGCATCTTTCTTTTACAAAAGCTCCATTGAATAAAACAATATGGCCAAAAATCATATTTTTCCCTGCTGAAAAATTACAGCATATACACCATAGCATAAACACTATAGCATATCATTGCTGAATAATACATGTACATGGTAAATATTGGTACAATAATATAATAATAAAAATGCTTTCAGATCTTGTATGAAAATTAATGTTGATGTTTCAAGTACTGCGTGCCTCAGAAGTACAATAACTGCAAAAGTTGCAGTTTACAGAAACAAACTGACTTAACAAATACACTAGTGAGTAAAACAACTTGAAACTGACGATGCAGACTTAAAACAGGAAAGAGATACTCAGGAAAAAATAAACAAAAATCACTCATCTATCCAGAGCACAGCTCTGATTCAGGTTGCCCTGTGTTAAATTCCATCATAGACTGAATAAATAAAACAAACAAACAAAAGAAAAGTTTCTGTCTGGAAGTAATATAGTGATATTATTGAATGTCATGTAATACCAATTGAACCGAAAATCCTGCAGGAAATTTGTGTAGATCTGTCCTAATGTCTCATGTTTTGATCATCGTAGTCCAAGTTTAAACGTATACAAACTAAACCAAGCACTTTGCTTTGCACCACTTTCCACACATAGAAAAGTGGCCTTTTGACATTGGGCTGATAATATAATCACAATCTCATTAGCCTGCCATTGTAAATTCATTTTCTTTTCTTAATGGAAATTTTTCATTCAGTGCCATGCTTTCTCTCCCAAATCACATACAACTTTCTTCACTTTAGTCTCTCTAGTCATAACAACAATATTATTTCAAATACCAACAATTCATGCACTTTTGTAAAGGATTTAGTGCATGCCAACTGCCACAACTTAATACATTGAGGCCATGCAAGGGCACTATGGGCATTTCCACAGCTTTCTCACCTGTCAGAGAGTGCTGGCAGTGACATCAACAATAAAGATCTAACAACTACAAGCATTCTGAAATGCAGACATACATGTATAAGACAAAGCAGGCTTTTGTCATGATTTCAGTGTGCACTAACACTGGATTCTAGATGTTATGTTGTCTTACATTAATGCAAAATCACTCACAAAATTTAACATACACATATGATATCAAGTACTTGTGCATATTTCCCTAGATGTAACATACTAGCAATAGGTTCAAGTTTTTAACTGTTGCACTCTTTCTTTCAACAGTGTACTGACGATCAATAATGGACGAAAAATTTCTTATATGAAAAGGTTAGCAATGATAGGCAATTAATAGTTTCCTTGATATTTGGTTTGCGGCTCACTGATCTGATTCAAAAAAAAAAAAGAACAAACAACAAATGTAAATGAAACAACGAAAGAAAAAGGAAGAAAGAAGTACATGTATATGTGCATGGGTCTTCCAGAGAGATGAAAGAATTGATGTAACAACATTTCGTCGGTGTCGCAAGCAACCCATTAAGTCAGTATGAGCACTGTTTTCACCACAGAGAAAAACCTGGTGTCAAATTATTATAAAGAAGAGATTTTTCATGGGATCTTTGTAGATTTTTTCTGCATTTCTATCGATCAGTTTGACTCAAGATGGTGTCACAGTATGTATTTTTAGCTCACATCGAAGAGGCAAATAAAAACCAAAATTCCCTAATTTCGGATTTAAGCGGAACGCTTGTGACACTGACGATTTGTTCATGACCAAACATGTATTTATAAGACAAACATACACATATGATACATAATAAACCTGTTTCTAAAACTTGTGGTTTTATTTGATAATGACATGGAAAATATCAGTTTGTGAAACAAAATATCAAAGGTAATGTACTTGCTGCTGTATTGAATATGATTTCCTGGGTTTCGCTAACTGTTCCAACAATCCTGTTTGACTGATGCTGCAATGGATACGTGGCAATACAAATATGAAAACAAAAACACTGCCATCTGCAATCCAAAAACTATTTCATAACATAAAAATACATACAGTCGAGCGCACTTAAATCGAATTTGCCGGGACCAACCTAATGGCTTCGATTTATGAGAGTCCCTCTTCCAGTTTTTTCAACAAGGGAAACAACTCTCGAATGACCTATGGGAGCAAAAAAACAAAGAGGAGGCAGCCGCTTTTTCCACATGAACCGATTTTTTAATATCGTCGTCAGTGTATTTGGAATGCCATACTTTTCAGCTATGGCCTTCTTGGACATTGCACGGCTATTTCCTGCAGCATTTTCATTTTCGACTCAATGGACTGAGCCATCTTCTTTCTCTTCAATGGGTTAGAGGAAGCCATCATGTGGATCTAGTCTATAAATTAAAGCTAGTCAACCGTAGGCGAAAGAGTGAGCACGATGTAAATACTGACTAGATCTATACAATGCTAGAACTAAGAAGACAGTGATTGTAACACAGTCGCAACACCTAGGGTTGCCTACACACAAAGTATTGTAATAGTACCGTACACGCACATGTTTAATCATGTCTACCTGTACTGTGAGGCTTGACGAGGATGCTTGATTATCGATCGATTGCTCGGCATCACTGCTCCTCCTAGGCCTACGTTGCTTCTCCCCTCCCCCCCACCCTCCAAACACATAGGCCCACTTAACGCCGCAGTGTGGGGCACATTCACAATATATGTATGTAAATTAATTGCTTAATCCTCTCACCCCATCCGCAACGATGTCTCCTTGTGTTTTCCGCATTGGGTGGGAACATGTGGAGAGAACAAAAGCCGATTTTTACTTTTGTGGCGGTGCTAACCACTTCGATTTAAAAGAAACTCATGGCGATGGCTTCGAATTATGTGAGAGCATTTAATGGGCACAAAGAGGAAAAAAAAAATCTATTGTTTCGTTTTTATTCGAATTATCAGAAATTCAGATTATCAGAGTTCAGTTTGAGCGGACTCGACTGTACTGTATTATCTTCTAATTTAACCTAAGATATTAAAGAAGCACATTGGTCATTTTAAAAAAAATAGGCTGCCCTTAAAGAAGAAAACGTTCTCTGTGAAACAGTGAGAAATAAATATGTATGGAGCATGACATTATGTGCCTTGAAAAACTTATGTCAAAATTAGAGAGAAGTGGCTTTTGTGCTTGGTAATTTCCTGTAATGTCTATCATCTGAACAAAGGTATCAAGTTTAAAACAAGCCATTACACATAATAATAATATGGGACTGAGTCAATACTGCTTTGAAAATAGCAGTACATATCTATTCATTTTTATTCTGTACACAGTGGAGATACACTATACACAATTTTTGCTAGAACCAATGCAATATCATACATTTTTACTTCACAGTGTAAAAAGACAACCTGACAATTCCCTGTCTCTTCTCTTATCTTAGAAATGATATCTTTCAGAAATATCTCAAATCAACTGAGGTGTTTCATCAACTTATACTGGCATAACGTGAGAAACAAACAGATGTGGTACATCTGTTGAAAGATACTCTTCTTTTGCTACTGGCTAAGGACCAACTCTTGATTAAGGACACTCTAGTTTATATTTCAACAGTCATCCCAACAGGATGACTTCAGACATAACTCCAGCATACAGACATGTCTTACTTTTAACTCAGCACCAAGCTGTGGATCAAATTCATGATGTTATTCATTAAAAGAAGTTCAAGATAGGATATATACTTTTTAAAAATCAATTTATTTTTATTTGAGCTGTAAAACCAAGTTCAGGTATCTTAAAGCTGTCTTTATAAACAGGTGAAAATCAAATCGTTTCAAAAATAAATTCAAAATTTGGTCATTTCAATTGCGTATTGGTACTCCAATAGTAAGACAAATAAAAATAAGAATAGCTCTGTTTGGATATTTACAGTATGATACAATCATGTTACAAATATATGAACACATGAATTTCAA
Source organism: Peronia peronii (assembly GCA_039654565.1). Taxonomy (NCBI): domain Eukaryota; kingdom Metazoa; phylum Mollusca; class Gastropoda; order Systellommatophora; family Onchidiidae; genus Peronia; species Peronia peronii. The sequence continues at coordinate 7,627,220 of JBCEWB010000001.1, forward strand.
GATATTTACTGTCGACTTTGACAAAAAAAGAATGGCTAGCGCTGTTAGCACCACAGACATTAACTCAAGCACAATGCCCAAATTTAAATCCACCGCCATGAGGCCAATGTTAACATAATTCATTTAAGCCCTTATATCTAAAGAAATTTCAATAGTTAGCCAAATAATAGCATGACACATAAGCTCCTATAATATAAAAGAAATAGTCCAGTGTTACTAATGTTCCTAAAACATGAACTAAAAATTTCAAAAAATATTGCCAGATGTAAACTTCACAATTTTCAAGTGAAAACAAGTGATGGTCTGGCACAACCAGTAAATTTTAGCTTTTAAGAATTCTTTTATATCGAGCTTTGCTTATATCTTCATCTAAATTTGAAGTCTAATGATCATTGAAAACCATATGAATTCTAAAGAAAATATTTACATTCAGAGACAAATAAAGGTTAAAATCAATACTATAAAGCTAATTCATTTACAACGGTTATTTTCTGTCCATAATTAAGAAAATGTTTACAGGCATAATAGCATTTCACATGAATTCTCACTGCAAATAGACTTTACATCTAAGGACATCTGTTCCTCTCCTGCTCAAATTATACACAATATCTTATAGTAAAGAATTCGGTTTCCATTTCAGGAACTATACACTCGTTTCTTTTTTATGAAAGTCCGATCCTGAGCTTTGTCGAATCCACACATTGTCATCTAGACTGTCATCATCATCAGAACTAGACGAGCTGTCCTCTGCCATGTTGCAGAAACCTCTCTGTGTTAGTCTTTCATACTCACTGGCCGAGCGAGGCAACCAAAAGGCCTTCTTGGCCAAATCGTCACTTTCGCTCGCCTGTTTGATCAATTTGTGCATGACTTTGTCCCGGTACATATGATTGACATACACATAGTTCACTTTATTCGGCCTCCTATGTTTGAATTGTTCATCCCAGCCCAAAGATCTCTGCTTGCTGGTCAGTTTATTTTTGGAGTGCCTGTCAGACCTGTGGTGTTTCTTCCTGTGTGTAGGGTCTGAATGGTGATCCGAGTCAAATGACCGAGCCTTGTTGACACCAACCTGACCATTCTGACTGGAGGCCTGGTGGCGAGATTCATATGCCTGACTATCAGACATGACTGGGCTGTGTGGAGCATAAGTAACTGTTCTTCCTGGACTGTTCCCTGTCCGTTTCTGCCGGGGCCGACTGCTGTCAGAGCTGTCCCCTCCCGACAGGGGACGCCAGCTGTTGCCGCTGCTGCGTCGCTTGCGGTTGGACTGAGATTGTGACTGGGAACTGCTTGACCCTGGACTCATGGACTTGACCGGCCGTGTCTGAGACTGAATGAGATATGGGGATGGTGGGATGTTGAAGGGAGGAGGGTGAGGGTGGAGCTGGTTATATGGTGGAGGGGACATATTGTTAGGGGCAGAAGGACGACTTTGGTTCATACTGTAAACGTGTGGATTAAGTGCCATGGCTGGCGGAAAAGCCCCATAATCAAAGGGAAAATGTTGCTGCTGTGAATGTGCTGGAGGTGGAGGATTGAAGGAATAGGCTGTGGGATGACTAGGCAATGGAGGTAGATTACAGTGCAAGGGGTTCCAGGCCACACCAGGGTTAATGGGCCTTTGCCCTGCATCTGTGCTTGAGACTTGCCCATCCATCTGGGAGGAGGAGCCACTCAGTTGGTTTCTGGACCCTGAACCTTCCCTCTCACCTTTTTGATTTTGTTGAGTTTCATCTCCCTCCTCCCCTCCTGGTTTGCCCTGGCGAGGGAGGGTGTTATTGCTGCGTGGTTGGACTGGGGTGAATGCACTGGGGTGAACTCCTGTGCCCAGGGACCCAGCACTGGGTGATCGTTGATGGTGAGGTAGTTGTGAAGTAGAACTAGCAGCCTGCATGTACCCTGTGCCAGTGTCCTGGGGGTCAGACTGCAGTCCTGAAGCTTGACTGTTGTGCTCTATGGATATGGCTCCGCAAGATGATCCCAACACATTCTGAGCATTGGCTTGTTGGTAATTGTTGATGTGGACAGGAATCTCTCTTGAGCCAGAAAATGATCCTTGCTTATCTTTAGCTTGAATCTGAATTTCAATACTGAGGTGTGTATTGGCATCGCTACTGGTGCCATGACTATGGCGATTCATCTCCACTACTGAATTATTGTCTGTAAGGCTGCTGTTCAAATCCCGATTCACATCTTTGTTCATAACTTTACTATGATGACGGTTTTTCTGCCAAAACTTTTTGGCCGCCCCATTTTGTCTGGGGTTGTAGAAGTTAGGAAAACTCTCTTGATTGGAACCAAAAGAAATTTCTGATGAATTGGGCATAATGAGATTAATGTTTGACTGTTTACTGTTGTTTTTCATGTTATATGCCTTGGTGATGTTAGATGATTTTTGTGAGTACACAGACAAGTTTGAGTTGCTGTTGGATTTGACAGCACTGCCATTGGCCTGTGGCTGGGGTGAGGCAGGTGGCTCTGACTGAGTCTCTGTGACTTCCAGTGGTGGGGTATAAGTTTCAGGAGGTGCGCAACCACCAGCTCGCTTCCAGCTCAACCGCGAATCCTTGCGGGTGATGCAGAAATATAATATCATGAAAATGCCAAAGAGTGAGCTCATGATCCCATAGACATAGCTGAATATGAGTTCTTGATAAGGTATGATCAGATGAAATGGTTTAGCAATGGCTAGAGCACCACACATCCACATGACAATGAATAAAAAGAGAATGGCCACCAAAGACCTCAGCTGAGTGATGGGGCGGCGCTCTTGGTCAGGGATGCTCACTGTTGATACAGCATCCTCTTCATCTTCATCATTGCTGGCACGACTGTAGCGCCTGCGATAGCCAGTACCAGAGTTGTTGATATTATTGTTGTTGTGGTTGTTGTTGTTGCTGCTGCTGCCACTGACATGGTTCCCAGTAATGTTGTGTGAAGTTGTTGTGTCGGGCTGCGATGGCACAAGCTCTATTTCATTGGTGTGAATTTCATTGTCACTCTCATTGGCGACCTCACTCTCAGTCTCTGGCACAGATCTCACCACACAGGATATGCGCATGAAGAGCACCAGATTCCATGCCACCAGCAAAGCAACCGGGGCATAGAAGGCACCGAGGCTGGGCTCCCACTCCAGGAAACAGCTGAAAATAAATCAGGTAGCATACATATATATTAATAACACAAATGTTAAATGCAAACTGTTTGGTTTTTTTTTTTTTAATTTAAAAAAAAAGGAAAGAAAGAAAAAAAAATCATTCACTTACTCTATGCACACTCAAAATTTAAAAAAAAAAAAAAAAAGAAAGAAAAAAAAATTACATAACAGTATAAAAACCAGTGAAACTCTCTACTGAGTACCTGCTCCTGAGCAAACAGTTTAAGTTGTACACAGTTTGACCAATCTGAACAGGAGTAAAGGGTTCAACTGATTTCAGTATAGTCATGTATCCCTGGCTCTCTGACAGTTGTTCTAAAATTCAACAGAACTGAACTGAAAGATCACTCTTGCTGAATCAGACAGTGTTCTGTGCTATCATGAGTTAAAATATTTTGTATTAACATCTTTGGAAAAACATTTCAACTCTCATGAGCATTGTTAAATGAACTCAATTATAATTTAAATGTATATTACTCATTATAAAAATCAAGATCTTGTAAACTTGTACAGACCTGTAGAAGGAATTCTAGTTGCAGCATGAACGATGCAAATCAACCAATTGATGGATTCAATATGTAAATTATCCATACTGAGAATCAACTTACTGTTGTAAACCTGCACAGGTTGAACATCAGCTGCAGTATAAATGATGTAAAACAACGAATTGACAAACACAATCCATTTATATCACTCATAATAAGAATCAACTTACTATTGTAAACCTGCATAGAAGTTGAGGTTTACTGCTGCAGTGATCCCACATATGATGACTGGCACTCCATAACCAACAAAGTAAAACTGTAGGATCGGTTTGGGTGGTAGTGGCATGGGCACCAACTCTGGAGGGGGCTCAGGTGGACGATTAGCTTTCGTAAACTTTTTGTAGACAATGCTGAAAGGGTAAACAATGCCAATTAATTACTGTTCAGGTGCTCATTCTCACTACAATGTGCTCACATCACAGCCACACTATGGATCTTTCATGCTGTATGTGCTAATGCCAAAAGCGTAAAAATCCATTTCAAATGGCACTGAGCTCAGGAGCACAATTTACATTAGCAAAATTCATCATACTTCCACTCCTGTAAATCACTAGATACAAACTCTTTCATTCTCAAAATAATCTGACATATACAAAATGAGAAGATACACAAGTGTCTCATTGCTAATGGGCTTTTATTTGATATATACAGAGCATAATTACCTGAATTACTCAAAGATTAAAAACTGACAATTTCAGTCCGTGAAGTCAGCTGGAACAAAAGATTTTGAATCTATTTCTTAAAAAACATGAGTACTAACAAATATATTCCCGGTATGGCAAAGCCAGCAGAGACATGCCAAAAGGGGCAGTAGACAAGAAATTTGTTTCCCAGGATTGTGACTTACTTGGAGGTGATGGTAATCCAGAAGACTGCACAAAGAGTGAGATAATGCATGCAGATGCCTGCTATCTGGCATGGGAGCTCCATGTCTGTGCGATTGATGCCTAAGACAAAGGCCACCATCAGCAACAAAGTGCTCAAACACACATTCACTATGGCATGCTTGATCTTCTTGGGGATACCAATAAAACTGTAGACATAAAAAAATAGATAAAAGAATTATCATCCCATCTGGAAAAGACTTTGTATACTATAATTTACAGTAGTTTGCAAGTAATGAACTAAGACCAATTAAGATATCCATTTGTAAATCAACCTAGCCACTGGAAATTAATTCCAGCAACAAGTATACGTTGTTCAAACATACTGACAAAATGATGTATCAAATTAAAGAAGGAAGAAGGCAAAAAACAGAATATCTCATAACCTGATCTTGCATAAAATTGAGTTCAATATTTAATCTGAAATGACAAACACTTGATACAAATCAAATTCTCTGCATAAAAAAAAATTTACAATGACATTTTTTTTCTTTCAATATTCATTTTTTTATTTTTTTTTTTGCACATACAAAAAAGCCCACTCTGACTCCTATTGTTCTGTTTCCATATCATCATATCTGTTTTTTTCAAAGCTTCCTCCTCAGGTGCTAAATAATTTGCTGTTTTGTAAAGACCTCTATACTAGGAAATGTTCTTCCTGCCTTTGATAGAAACATGAAAGGTAAAGCAAATAAAATCTGTGATTTTGTGTACAAACAGGTAATAATAATAATAAAGGGCATTTATATAGCGCCTCACCCCTGGAGGGCTCAAAGCGCTTTACAGAACCAAAATGTT
>JBCEWB010000001.1:7637088-7647163 GCA_039654565.1 Peronia peronii
CCCATAGCTCCTAGAGCTTTGCTCTAGACAAGGCAGCTCTTGAATGTTAGAGGGCTTTGGCGTGTGCATGTGTGGTGGTGGTGGTGGTGTGGGGTGGGGGAGGGGGCAACAATGTGAAACACAGAAAAAAAAATATTACGGACTCCATAAAATATGTATAGCCCGCATTGTCTAGTCACAGTGGCACCGTCTTTGACGTGCAGTGTGTATTGCCAGTTTGCCTTTAACCAATGATGTATTATAAATGTTTAGTTTTTTTATAGTAAGTAGAACATCGAGACCTACAGCTGATGGGCTTACTGGGCTTGCAGTTCTGGTGATACATGTCTTTGAAACGAATGGAACGTGCAGGTTTTCTTTGCCGTTCTACACTGTATTTTTGTGCATTGTTTGTAACTTTTGTCACGAGCTGATTGATTAAAGTGGCAGTGGACATAATGGATAGGGATGGAGAAAAGCGCAGGAAAAGAACTGGAGGCAAAAGGGAAAGAGTCAGTTGAAATCGTAATTTAACACTGGTTTCCCGACTCTTCAATCAAAATGAATGTTGAATCTAAAAAAAAAAAGGATCTTCCACAGAGCGTTTTCTCCATATTTTCTCTCGAGAAGAACAAAATAAAAAATGAGGTTTTCGTCTGCAAATTTTGCAATCAAGGTGTGATACTACAGAATATAAATATTATGTGCAAGCTTAATCTGTCTTCCGTTCTCAGATTTTCGAATCCTGGAAAGTACACATTTATCTAATTTTGATAGATTGTTCCGTGAAACATAACTCCAATCTTTCCTTTTTAGTGCCATAGAAGAATAAAAAATGGGATATCAAGTGCACAGAAAGACACTGAAACATGTTCATGACCTCCTGAAATTTTAACAAGGCCTCGCCGCTCGGGGAAAACGGGAATGGGGTGGAAAGGTTACACATCTTCCATGCCTTTATGGAAAATAATGGACATTAAGACTGATTTCACTACACAAGCAGATAATAAATCAGTTATGCAACATTATCGTTGTCCCAACATGCTCATATTTACAGGCTTAAGTATGATTGGTCAATATACCTGTAAGACATTCCTTAATATGCTGTATGTCAGTCATTCTGTTAAACCTGTAACTTCTTGCAGGCTTCATTTTGGCAAAACACAATTCTGCCATTAAATATTAAAAAATTGCACTGCACACTTCCGTTTCACAAAAGGGTATATTTCGGTCACTCTAACTGACAATTGCCCTGAATTCGCAAACCCTGTATGGTGTATGTGAGTGGTCAAGTGATAGTATCTGCTTGCTTTGTTTGGATTTATGAAAGACACTGCACTAGACTATGAACAATGAGATATTTCGAGATCTGTCAAATCACCGTGGGCTCATCGCTCACACATGTGTTTCATTATAACCAGAACACATCTAAATGCTCATTATTCATCAAGAGCTGCCTGCCATGCGCTGAGCATGTATACATAATTATCAGCGTATACATAACAATCCTTTGGTCATTTGACCGACCTCGAAATATCTCATTCACACAACACTGATATAATGTATTAACAACAATGACAAACAGGGCCAGAAGAAAAAGAGAAAAGAGAAGCTAGAAAAGATAGGGTAACTTTTCCAAGTATTTTAGGTCAAAATATCCCAGTTATAACATTGCTCTTTCATTGAGCTTTCACTTTCACATAACCCAGTCTCTTCGGACGGGGAGCTTCATGAGTCTATTAAAATATATCAATAGTAACCACATCCCTCTTTCTCACACAGTTTACAAAATACTGCACACTTCATGATGGATTGCAAACAGAAACATTGCCAGAGCCAAACCAGAAGAATTCGCATTATTATATGAAAAACTTCTAAAGTAATCTAGGAGAAAGCGGTTAAGATTAAGGGGGGGTTGGGGGGAGGCATAGCCACACAAATAAAAATGCTCAGATTCTTTCATCTTCGCTCTTTGCAGGCAAGGATATTCTGCTACAAAATTTCACATGAAATAATTTTGAACTATAGTCATCAGAACAGGGATTCTGTTGATTGGATACCGATTTAGGACTGTAAATGACACTGACAATGGAAAATAAGGGACAAAAATCTTTTCATATAAGCATAAAAAATTTACATTGGCGACAACCATAATCAAATGCGAATAAAAATCAAACAAACAATATGAAAGCTTTTAAACAATTTGGTCTGGTTTGGTAGTTCTCTACTGCAAGAACAAGACATGTCTGTTGATGAACTTGATATTTTCTTCTAACTTAATATTGTCTTGAGTCACAGAGCTTCAAAGAGTATTCTTCCACTTTTATAATGTTCTAGGTTACATGGTTTACGTCATTTTCTCTTCATCATTAAACAGTTATTTGTTGTTGTTGTTTTTCTGGCCTAACCTGTTTCATATCTGATCACAACAAATTCAGTTCTTTATAATGCTCACAATTTTGTTGTTCTTTTCTAGCAAAATATGAGGGAATTCTGGCACTGATTGGCCCATTAAATTCTCCATGGAATGCAAGATTTTTTTTTTTTAAACAAACAAATTTACCTGTAAAATAATTTTTCACATTAGAAACAGTTGTGAATGTCAGGGGTAGGTGTGTCTGAAATACTCTCATCCACAAGACGATAACATAATTTGGTGACTGGTGTCCAGAAAAACTTTTGCCCACTTAAAATTTTAAGAACTCATTATACCACCTATATCAGCATTTTATCTATCATGATCAATGAAATACTTCTTAAGTTTTTATTGACATACTTAGTTCAAATAAAGCTAGACTTAATACAAGCGACAAAAGTTTTCATCATCAACATTAAATGTTCTAAATTTTCAAAAATGACAAAAGATCCTCTCAAATCACTAGTCACCAGAATTTTAAAAAAACTATAGAATTTTTACTCAGTTGTAATGATCAAATTCACTTACAGTCTCTGAAGGCTTGACAGCTGAATGAAGGAACCTTGTTTCAGCACAACAAGAGCATTGTGAGCTAAATCCCTGGAAGCAAAACAATTTCATTCAAGATTTTCTTCTTCAAATAATGCCGCTATTAAATATGATTTTGTGATTTATATAAAATGTGATTATGATGACAGTAGATGGCTGAAGCCATTACTTATTCTCACTCATCACTTCTGAATAAAATTAATATTGCAGCCTCCATGGCGATCTGGGAAACAATGTATGATATAATCATATGCAAAGGACTAAAACTATTTAATATACAACGGACATTTGATTACAATTATTTATCACTGCTATGTGATGTGATTTACAAAATACAAAAAGGTGTATTTCATAAGTATAACATTAAAATAATTACATTTTAATGGTGACTTTTTCTATCCAACACAAAGATTTAAGTGCGGCATGATATGATGTATAATACGGACAATCACATTCACAGTAGGAGAGTTCTTTTTTCTATTTTTGCTCACCAGCTGATTTTTCTTCCAGTTTTTTGTTCTCATTTCTATAAACCTTGGACAAAAAGATGAAAACTAAATTTTTAATGAAGACCTTATACTGATGGACATATGAACAAAACAAAAATACCACTTTTTTTTTTTTTGCTTCTTGTTCCAAATTACTTTGAAAATAGACTGTATGTATAATATCTGCTGTTTATGCTAAGCAAAAGATTACAATGATACTTACAAGTGAACAGTATCCAGAGGAAAATTGATGTTGGCCAACTGTTTAAAAGGAGCTGGATGCTGGGAACAATCCACTTTCCGTCCCCTTGACCGTTTTCCAGACCCTGCCATGGTACACTGACAGCTCGGAGCGCAGCCCATGCACGAAGACATCAGGGCGGAGAGAATGAGGAGTAATACCAGCAGGCGTCCATACTGGGCCGGCATCTCTGCTATGCTGGGTACATTCCTTCCAACCTTCATTGGGCGTTAGTCAGTATAAAGTCCATATTCATATATCCAAATATAAGTATATCATGGAACTTTGTCAGATACTCCATATTCTATGAAGAAAAAACTTTCACATTCAGCGACAAACATCTCAAATTTTCCTAAAAACCCTAAAACATGTACACAGCACAACCAAGCAGGCAAGATGACAAGTAATTTCTGATTTCCTCTACTGAACAAAACTCGAAGGACAAAACAGCAATCAGCAAAGCAGAAGATCTAGATCTAGATTCTATTTGCATCAGGTCTGTCGAGTTAAAGTCTGGTAAATGGTTTATCAATACTTACTCACATGGCTGGGGATGGCTAAATTTATATAAAACTATTAAAACCTTAGCATAATTTTGCTCACTTCTATTTCTAATTCTTTGTCTAAAATTAAATGTGTATGAGCTACTAAATTTCTCATCATCATCAAGTTTGGAATAGGATTTCACTAAATTGTAGCAGAGACATTTTAAGCAGTGCAAGATGATAATGTTTATAAGTTTTCAGGGGTATAGGTGCTTGCATTTCCTGACCTTAGTACTACAATAATTGTAACAGACTGTTTCCTACCTCTAAAAGTTTTAATAAGCTACATAAATCATAGCTCTTAATGCCTGAAACAGTAGATCCGATGCTTACATCTCTCACTGACTGAGAAACGGTGCTGTTCTTGGCACAGGTAGATCTAATAGTAATATTATTATCTGAATTTTGCTTGATATGATTATATTATTATTTCAGTTTCACTAATTTGCTAGATCTAGAATTGGCATTGGTTTGCTCATTGATACTTTAATTTAGTAATTATGAGGGAAGTAGGATGAGTGGTCACTCACAGTCATCCTTTCAAAATTCTAGAGGATTTAAAGCAGAGCTAGAACTTTTAATCTTGTCCACTGATTTTCAAGAGTATTCACTTCAGTAGTTTTTTGTTGTTTTCTAACATTAACAATAAAATCTGTGACTAGATCTAGCATGGTACATGATATATGAAGATTCTATGATGTACAAGAAAAGTACAAAAATATTTTTAAAAAGACAGAGATGCCTGGGCTTCACACCAAACACCTAACTTAATTTACGACACATTCCTTTCTCCTGATCTTCATATTCCCGCGGGTGGGATCAACAACCAAGAAACAACCCAAGAATTCTGTGAGTCACAATAATATAGACGGGCTCATGTTAATCCTGAGATGAATGTGTGCCATTGTGCACAAATCTGGAACGATTCTTCACATTTAGACCTCCCTCGTGTCTATGAATGTAGAATCTAGATCTATAACTTGTGTGAGTTGGCTACGTAGCCCAGCTCACGAAACCTCTACTGGTTGGTCTAGATCTAGATCTAGATCTATGTGTCGAGCACAAGGGAACTAACACATTGTCAGTTTATTGTTGTACCCCCTGAGGAATCAAGACTGCTATTGTAGTCTAGAAATAATGCACACATACACACAACCTGTCCACAAATGAACCGTAGAATTCCTTGGATCTTTTCCCATTTCCATGTTTTTATGCCCTGCATCCCCATGTTCTCGCATCTCACTTGGGAACCAGTAAGACCTCCTGCTCTTTCAGTTAGCCCAGAACCTTTCTGAGGCGAAATCGAGGATTTCATCTAGAGACTCTTACCTTTACACACATTCTATTATTCACTCACTGCCCGCAAGGAGAGGCAAATACAGCCATCGACTCTTTAGCTTTCCATCTGTACATTAAATTAACTCATTCCACAGAAACCTAATATCCATTTCTATACGAAAATACATTTTTTATCCATGCACACAGGGTTACCACTGTACGGCCGATGTACTAGCGAACACCACACTCTTTCTTCGGTGAGCCATCTTGATTTTTGGCTGCTCGCGTGACGTCACAGGGTTAGCGCAGTTCGCTGAATCGCGATTGGTTGACCTAAGCTGAATAAAAAATGTTGTTGGATTATCCAAATCTGGACCCCCATTGACGGACCTTTTCTCTTTTTTACCAAAATGCCCCACTGACCACTAAATCAGGCATGCTGGACCAACGGACGTAATGATACACTTGATACCTCGGCCAGGGAAGTCAGGCGGCAGAACGCCCTGTGTAAGTTAGCGAAGTAACGGCGGCAGACAATTCAAGCCTGGTTGGGTAGACCAGCTCGGCTATTTGGTCAAATTTTGGTAATACATCTGCCAAGTTTGACGCCACAGTTGTGTGGCTGCTGTCATCCTGATATTATAATAATAACAGATCCCCCATCTTCCACTCTTCTCTCACACCCACTTTCTCATTTGTTCATATAATTCTTCTTTTGAAAGTACGACTCAAAGAAATTTGCACAAGTGCCGTTTCTTTCTTTCTTCTTCCCTCCTTTGTTACGTTCTTTCTTTTTTGCTAACTTCTTTTTTTTCTTTCTTTCTATCTTTTTTCTTCCGTTTATTTCTTCCCCTGTTTATAAAAAAAAATGGGGGCATGAATTTAATAATACATCCAGGATCTGGAGATGGAGAACGTGCCAGAACAGTGGTTAGTATCTGAAAGCCAATTCCAGGTGACGTGGAGAACTGCGGTTGTGTGATAGATCTAGAATTTTTTTTTCCTTGCCTTTGACCCTAGGTCATTTTACTGTATGCATGTGCAATAGGCATGTTTTGTCTGATTCAGAAAATGTCCTTAAAAACTTGCTAGCGTGTCTGGTTGCCATGGAAATAGTCGCCATCTTGGATTTTGCCCTGTGTCTCAAAACCTACCTCCTCCGTTACTACCATATCACATCGTTTTAAACTTCTATGTCATTTTAAAAATCTAAATATCTAAAAACTGATGGAGCGGAATTTGAGTTTTCCCATTAAAAAAAAAAACACAGATCTAATTAATTTTTGAAAATGCCATTATGAAATATGTACCAACAATGACATTTTTATTCGTTAAACTTTTTTTCTTCTCAAAAAGTAAAAGAGATACAAAAGAATACCCGGTCACGTTTTTATTATTATTATTATTATGTCAAGGAAAGTATATGGGTCAAATATGATGAAAATATGTTGGACAGAGGAGGAGGAGGAGTTTTGGAAGACAGAAAAATAAGGTAATCTTCCCCCCCCCCCCTCCCCTACTTTTGAGAGCAATGCAAAAAACGAAGTCTATGTTTTAAATTAAAAAAAAATTCCATGTGCACAACTCCATAATTTTGCAGAGAGATCATTGAAGTAACCATAGGAAATGTAATATGAAGCTCTCTTTCTCTAAATGCCTCTTGGCGCGCTGGTTCTTGGGTCTGACATGTGGCCCTGGGACATATATTTGCTATTTGATAAGCTAATATACTCTTATAGTGACAGTTCCTTTCTTTCGTGTCATTGAATCTGAATGAGTAAGCTCCCCAACCAAAGTCCAGTGATTTTTTACAACAGTAGAAATCCCCACAAGACCCTTGTTGAATTCAACAGTGCTGCTGTCAAAAGAGGCAGAACTAAAGTGGTAAATACCATCTTTAACTCCAATTTGATAAGGAATTTTGGCTGCTCCCCATCTAGAAAAAAAAACAAACTAATAAATAATTTTTTAGTGATTGGAACATTCTGGACCTGCAATCTGGCACAGAAATGATTACTCTTTCAAAAAATAAAAAAAAAATGAAAATCAACATTTTGACCCAAACTGGTCAATCCTACTTTTGTACATAAGTTTTATCCTGGTAAAGTCCATTATGATTACTTACCATGGCTTGTTCTATCTTGTTGTCAATAGCCACTGTACTTCCCCCACTGAAAGAAAGGTAGAGAAAACATACCATTACTGCCGTTAGAAAAAGAGATCAGCAATCCTGGGACAAGAGAAATGTATATTATGTGGAGAAAAGGTGCGAGAAAACAGGAAGAAAAAATGGAAAATGGGGGAGGGGCTAGGGAAGGAGGAAAGGGGGGAGGGTCAGAAGACTTTGCGGGAACAGCTCGAATTTCTATAATAAAAATTAATACGACAATGTGAGGCATAAGAGCCATTTTGAATCGTTATTATTCATAGTATATATCATTATCATATATCAATCTTGTCCCTAAAACTGTTGGCCTTGAATCGATGCTCGCTATTCTACACTTTATGAATGAGATGAAGACAAATATTTTTGCTACAACTCTCACTAGTCACACTGTCTCTTTCATATAATTCGCACTAGTTCACAAAACTTTCACTAGTTACTCCAGCTATTGGTATGTCATCTATGACTGTTGTATCACTCCCTATCCGATGCTTGTCCTATCGGTGGGCCAGAGAGAGAGAGAGAGAGTCGTCCAGACTGAGTCTGGTCAGTCAGTTTTCTCCGCTTTCTTTTACAGCACAGTAAACTACGAGCTACAGCGTTTCTATTGATTGCAGATACGTGTAGTTCGTGCTGTCTCTGCCTCACCTCCTTCATACTGAAGCACCTAAACTCACACTGTCTTTCCCCCCCTCATGTCTGGTCCAGGCCCTTTCAATTTTGTATTCTTTTCTTTCAGTATCGGTAAGTTTCGATGCAGCAACTGTGTCTGACCCCAGAACGAAGCATATACAATGTATCTGATTTGGTCATGCTATCGGTGACACAGTTCTTTTTTTTTTTTTTCCCCTTTAGTGGCTACTTGTGTCTCATAGCCCCTACAGTGATGAATTACGTTAGATAGCGTGCACCTCCTGCATTTTTTTTTAAACCTGCAGGTGCAGATTTGTCGAATATTGAAAATGTTACTAACAAATACAACAAAGGAACAGCAATAAGAACACCAACAAAAAGCCAGATGATGAGCTCAAAGTAATATAATCGCGACTGCCGATGAAATGACATTTTTTTATCATCTGCTTTATAATTAGCTCGATCTTCCTCAAGAATACCCCGTTTGTTGTCCTGTTGCATCTATCTCAAAACTACAACCTCTGGAGACTTAATTAGACTAACCATTAACACATCTTTTTATTATCTTTTCTCTTTTCAACTATTCAAACTTGAAAGATTATCTGAATTCGCTATCACTGCACACTGGTTCGGTGTGCTCATCTGCTCGCGGGACTGCTTGGCCTACCTTTGCAGGACAACATGGTGCTCAGTCTGTGGTTCTTAAACGGTTTCTGGCCACTGACCACCAACCCAATTAAAATAAATATCGGGGACCATTTCATTTCTGAATAAAGATAAATAGTATACATACGTTTTTGGTTTGAAATGCATTTCTTCGAAACACTTTGTGACAAGTGTATAAAATACCAGCCAGCTAATAAAAAATTCAGTCTGAAATATATATATATATATTTCTTACAAATATAATTTCCTAGAAATTGAATACTTATCTAATATTTTGCCGTGAAAGTTATTTCTAACAAACAGGACTTCGAAATTTATGCAGGAGTATAAAACCAACAAATACCCTCTCTTCAAATCTGCTTAATTCATTGTTTTTTTTTTCAACCAGGCGTTTGGATTCTCGTCTCACTCACTCATAAGCTTTCAACGTTAGCAGTGGTACTCGAGACAATTCCTCTGTTTCAAGTAATGTGCAGCAGACATGAACATCCACTCTTACACATGCAAGATGATGCAAATGGCAAAAGATACCTCACACCTGACCGCATGTGATGACAGATTTAGATAAGTACCAATCATACTGTTCCAAAAATTTTCATTGCTATAGAAGGGATACGAACGTACAATTTCAACATACAGTGGGGTCATTACCATCACCGCAGTCCGCAACGAACATCGATCAATCACCACCATTACAAATACTATGTTTCACTTATTACAAGGATTGCCAGTAAAATGACAGACATGAATTTAATTACACATTAATTCGATGCTGTGGTAATATCAGCATCCATCTAACATCATTTTATATCAACGATGACACGCATTAAGATAAGCTAAATTCAAGGAATTCTGTCATCTTTTATAATTGCTCTCATTCAGAGAAGAGGATTGACTGAATGCATATTTGGAACTCACTGACACAAGACAACTAAAGATTCAAGCTTTCTAATGGATATTTTTAAAAAAATATCGAGAAAAGCGTCCTCTCAGATCGGGAGTAAAAAAAAATAAGCTAAACAAGTGTAGGTGTGTGCATGTGTGTGTGCGCGTGCGCGTGTGTGGTTGGTTGGTTGGTTGGGGGGGGGGGGGGGGGGGCAAAACAAACTCAACTTC
>JBCEWB010000001.1:7670651-7696418 GCA_039654565.1 Peronia peronii
ATGCTTTCTCAAAGAATGGTTACTTTTCACATTGACTGCTAGTCGGTGGAGTTGTTTTCTTGTTGTCATCCCATTCACTTGGATTTTATAAGCTTTTGAAATATTACTGATGTTTAAAAAAAAACAACAAAAAACCCCCCACAGCATTATTTATTTCGTTATTCTAAAAGATTTTGAGATGTATTTATGTTTGCCCGATATTACAATATTCTTTCTTTCTTTCTTTCTTTCTTTCTTTCTTTCTTTCTTTCTTTCTTTCCTTCCTTCCTTCTTTGTTTCTTCTTTGTTTCTTTCTTTCAATCTTTTGTTGATTTATTTTCGTTCTTTTCTCTTTTGTTAATTCTTTCTTTCTTTCTTTTTGTTTGTTTGAATATCTGTTGAATGTCTTTCTGTCTTCAGAAATTCTGTCGTAGATTATTTACATCTTTTTTTTTGTTGTTGTTTTAAATTCTAGAAAGGAGACAAGCACCATGATGAATCGGTTACGATTAAATCTTCGGAAACAGAAACAGTCAAATTGATCTCTTCCTTACTGAAGGTTTGTATGGTGCTGTTCTCTTGGTATCAATAGAATCCACTATAATGGTTGGACTGCCATTTTATTCTTATAACTTTTGTCTACTTGGATTTGCAAATTATGTGTTTGATTCATCACTAGAAAATGAATTTTAGAGAATGTTGATTGACATCGGAAGTGTCAGTAGAAATTCCTGAAGTGTCCAGGTTTTCATAGTTATATACATTTTTCATGTTTGACAAAGAGCCCGTTATGCTTGAAAACAGTATAGGTCTACAAGTTATGCGTTATCACTGGATAGTTTGTTATATGGAAATTGTTTAAAAAAATGGCCAGGAATTGCGAATGACTTCATCACTAAATTGATCCTTTGACATTTCTAGGATTAAATCACCCTAACTGTTTTTATGTCTTGATAGTATCTGGAGAAGTTTCATCAGTCTTTTGATGTGTTACATTAGTGGGAACATTAGTATGTATAGTTACACTATCCGTACTTGTTCTTGCATATTTCAGGTGAAAGAGCGTTATGTATTGGAAGCACTAACTCAGAAGAAAACCACGGCGGGAGATGAAACTTTCATCATTAATTACAAAATGGAAGATGTGAGTTTGGAACTGTTCTTTTTGGGCATTTATTTTTCAGTAATAGTGGACGCATGTCCATCATAATCGATGAATAGACCAGAGTAAAAGTCGCATAGTCCTGCCAGAATGTCAGATTTAGAATCATACAACAATTGATTTTATGTCAAAATAATTGTCTTTGTTTTATAAAAATCTGCTGGCAGGTGTTTAGAAAGGGTCAAAATGATTTCAGGATGTTGGAGGAACAGGTTCAGGAGTTTTGGAAGAACATTTTGCTTTGAAATTATTCTTCTTTTCATGAAAGGACAATTGACTGATTGATTGATTGGTTGAGTGATTGACTGATTGATTGATTGGTTGAGTGATTGACTGATTGTATTTTTTTAGTTGATTGGTTGGTTGGGTGGTTGGTTTATTAATACAATTGGTTGATCAATTCCCTATTGCAGGCAATAGCAACCCGTGATGCCATGGCCAAGTGTATATATGGAGCTCTGTTTGACTGGATAGTGCTGAAGGTGAACCAAGCTTTACTGGCAAAGAAACATGACTCAGAACATGAAGGAGACTCTATAGGTGTGCTGGACATCTTTGGCTTTGAGGACTTTGGCAGCAACAGTTTTGAACAATTCTGTATCAACTATGCTAACGAGCACCTGCAATACTATTTCAACCAACACATTTTCAAATTTGAGCAGGTAAGGCTGGTTGCAAGAGAAATGATGGGACATCAAAGCGGAGTTCTATGAAGAAAATTGGATCTTACTGATAACATGATCTCAAGAATTAGCTTTGAACTTGAATACAAAGGCATAGAAGAATCTAGGCTGAAAAGTATTTGCACCATAATTAAAGCATGTTCATTTTTTCACCACTGATACCTATAACTCCATACATGAACATTTTTGATAACAGATTCATTTGTGCTTATGTGACAGCTGCTGAAATCATTTTCTTCACTGTGATGAACTATCATGTAGGAATTTCTGGTAATGCAAATTAGCATTCTACAGGCTTGTCAAATAATTACACACTGAAATATATAAGTTACTTAATGAAATTCAGAATAATCTTGAGTATGAACTCCTCAGAAAGCATTTTTTATATCTTTTTACTCACCATTTATGATTTAGTCACATTTTCTTTGCTGAACATTTGGATACATTAGTGTATGTCAGTTGGAAAAATAGAAAACTTCTTATACTGAAATTATTGTGAGACACAGGAGAATCTCAAATTGAGCTAGGAATCCAAAACTAGAATTCCAGTTAGTACCTTGTGTAGTTGTATATATAACAGAGTGCAAAATAGCATGGCCATGTACTTGTTGAATTTATAGATAGCGGTAACATTGATGGAAGAAACTGGATGAATTCAATTCTTTGATATACTTCAAAACTAACTTATGGATTGCATAGTTCATGATAATAATGTTAAGTTTGTTTCCCAAGAAAGGGAGAATACAAGGTTTTAAATTGTTTATAAAGTTTAGAGTAATTTGAAATGCAGGCCGTCAGAGGTTTCATAGGAAAAAGCATGAGAGGAAAATTAAACTGAAGGGCTTGAAGATATCATTATCCAGTGCTAATTGCTTTATCAAATGAAAAGCACATACAGCTGTGTTAGATTTGCTGGCAGGGATTGTTTATCACTTTTACCAGAACGTTGATAATTAACAGACGAAGCAAAACAACATAAATGTGCATCGAATAGTCCTAGCCCACTCACAGATGTTCAGCTCATTAACTTCCTTTTGTTGACACCTACACATCTGGTCAGTGTTGTTTTTTTTTTCTGTTTTCGTTTTTAAATTAATGTTTTGTGGCTAATGAGCTGTGTCATGTTCAATTGTAAGCACAGTGGGTGGTCTGCGTACATGCAAGCCACATTGAGAGGCAGTATCAGATAGTAATTTGGACTAAGAGATTTTGGGATTTCGTGATGAATTGAAGAAAAAAGGAGATTTTGAATTAGAAGCAGATTGTGTTACCCAAAAAAGAAATGAATAAAGTCCAGGAAATCTGTCTCTGCTATAGATCTCTCCTATAGAGAAATCTTTCATTATTGTCTTTCTCTCATTCATTATTGTATCATGCGCAGGAGGAATATCAAAGAGAGGGGATCCAGTGGAAGAACATAGAGTTCATTGATAATACAGGGAGTCTGGAACTCTTCTCTAAACGACCCAATGGCCTCTTTTCTCTGCTGGATGAGGAGTGCAGGTAATTTCTTTGTGGATGTAAGGACATATTCAGAGGTTTACCATTTTTTTCACGTCAATGAATAAATATATCTGGCTAGTATTCAGATATATTATTAACTTAATATTGTTTTGTTATCAATTAAGTTTACACCTCTACCACAAGACTGCAAGTGACAGAGAGAAAACTTTGGATATCTGTCTTTTGATGTTATTATGGTCAAGTATTTTAATTATTATTAAATTCACCTAACATGGATAATAATACATTACAGTGTAATCCCCTCTTTGCTATGAGAAAGGCGATGACCAATAAAGATATCACAGCTGTATCTAATCTCAGCAGACTTTTCCGCCAAGCTAACCACTCCTAGGAGGTTGGAAAGTGCAAAGAGAGCGTAAAGCAGAGTTAGTTACGCAAAATTTATCCCTGTAGGCTCAGAACTGATATTGGCTCTGCGTCCATTGTCCAAGTTTCCAAGCAATCATCACTGAAACCATCCAGCACAGATTTACACAAGAGCAATATCTGCCTCACATAGCTCAAGTTGTCATGCCTTGTCTTGTCAGATCTTGACTCTCATCTTTCTCTCATCTAATAATTTAATATGAATTTATCCTGTTTCATCATGCCCTGAAATTGGGTCTTTCAGTGACATCCTGCCTTGTCCCGTTCTGTAGTTTCATTTTGTTTTATCTTATATTATTCTTTTCTTGTCCCTCCCCAGTTTCCCAGCAGCCACCAATGAAACCCTTCTGCACAAATTTACTCACCACCATAAAAGCAATCCCCACTACCAGGTGCCTCAGCTGAAGGAGGGAGCTTTCAGCATCATGCACTATGCAGGGCGGGTTAAATACCATGTCAAGGTAAGACCAACACACTCACGCCGACACCTGAACATCTTATATCAATAAGTCAGACAATCAGGATGAATGAGTTAGGTGTCGAAGGGAGGTTTCATTGTCAAAGCTGGGTTTAACTGACCAGGAGGTCACAGGAGTGAATTTCGACCATGACTATCTCATCATAGAAAAGTGATTGGTAAATATTCATCATTGTCATCAATACCTTGCAAGTTTTTATGCAGAAATCTGCTCAGTGTTAACATTCAGGAGGATGATCATGTTAATGTTAATGCACTCTCTCTGTCTCTCTTGCAGGATTTCAGGGAGAAGAACCTTGATCTGGTGCGGCCAGAGATTGTTGCCACCTTAAAGAAAAGTAGTCTTGCCTTTGTCAGGGAATTGATGGGTAAGACAGAGAGCACTATGTCACTGCCTGTAACTCTTTCATCATATAACAAGTGGCCCAATGATTTATCTACACTCCTTCCATAGTGCTGGTTATACATAGAGTCACTTTTGGGACAACAATAGGGAAGTTCATCGTGAAAAAAGAATCAGCACATAAAAAACGTGTAGTCCAGCTAAATTAATTACTTCACTGCTGCTCTGGAGGGGAAAAAAAAAAGAAAAAGAGAAAAAATTATTTCTATTACTGAAATTGCTGTGGGATTGATTTTTCTATGATTTACATTAACTCCAAGTCACTTCATTGTCTGCAGAGTTGTTAATGTTTGTCACTTTCTATGACAAGTCAGAGTTTTAATTAAGTTTTACCATTTCCACAGGTATTGATCCTGTAGCTGTTCTGCGCTGGTCCGTAGTCCGAGCGTTCTTCAGGTGTTACTTTGCTTTCATCAAAGCAGGGGAACATTACAGGAAAACTGGGGGTAAGTTATGATGAGAGAGAAAAATTGTCAGTGGCTAGACATGTAGCCTGACAGTAACTGGGAATGTTGTACAGAGGTGGACAAAAGAGGGCAAGGCAGGCCAAGAGAAAGATGGGCTTGCAGTATCAAAGAGTGGGCAGGTCTCGGCTTCGCAAAGTCACAGCAGGCAGCAGCAGACTGACTGTAACAAATGGTGTTTAAATTGTGGAGGCCATCAGTGAATGCCCCAAGAACCGGATGGTCCTGAGATAGGAATAAAGACAGGAATGAATTAAGAAAAACAAAAGGAAGGAATTGAGAAAAAAAAAAAGGAAGGAGGAGTAAGTGGTTATGTTCATGAGGTACAAGGAGGTATACAGATGTCACTACATGGCAGGGGAAACAATCATGGGATAATTGTTTATCACTTGGCTTTTCACTTGTGCTGAAATGAGAGCTCAAATTTTTTTTTAAAAAAAAATCATGGGGAAAATTGAAATTGTAGTAAATACTGAGTAATCTGTATCCTAGGAGACAGATCAATTTCTGACTGAGCAGAAATAGCATACCAATGTACAAAAATTTGAAAGCAACGGTAGAAGCTCAAATTTAACCTTAAAAACACCAGTAGAAGCAACTGCTGAATTTCCATTATGGTATTTGCTCATGTTCCACAAATGACACTTGAAGCTTCAGGGCCACATATGCTGGGTATTTTCTTACTATATTGTGTGGAGACAATTTATTTGGAGGAAATTCAGTTTCAAAGTATAATGAGTGAATCTTGGAACAGATCAGCCCTTTGATAATTCTAAGGTTGACATAAGGAATTACTTTAGTCAGTGCAATAGTGATTCAGTGTACACTGTATGCTACCAGTATAAGTAACACTTTGTCTTAGAATGTTGTATGGCACAAAAATCAATATTAAAAAGAAGCAAGATTTTAACTTCTAGGGTTGGAGTATTATTAGTTATAAAAATGCTGATAAAATGGAAAGTGTAAAATGAAAAAAGTTACCTTAAACAAGCGTTTCGGGGGTTCTGAAAAAGTATATTTTACATGATTTTTTGGGGGGATCAAGTTACATTGAGAGATTCTGTATATCTTTGAACAGGGAGTGAAAGTCGCAGGCGACAGAAGAAGGTGTCTGACACAACCAAACCAGAAGTCTTCAATGAAAATTTGCTCAAGTGAGTTAAGACCATTGTATGCATGCATGCTAGAGAAACTTGTTCATTTCTATTTTCTGTTTCTTTTCTATTTTAAAATTTTTTTTTTGTTTTCAGTTTTTTTTTTGTTTTCAGTTTTCTTTCGTTAATTCAGTGATGAGAGGTATTCTTTAGGTGTTGTTTCACTGATATATTGCATCTGTAATCTTGTCAATGCAGAGAATTTAGTTACTGCAAGTATTCTCATAGGTTGCAATGGCACATGTGTAGGTCAACACAGCTGTAATTTTAAAAATAAATTGTCTCTTATGTTAATTGTACCAGATAGTAATTTTTGCGATGCAGTTTGGTTTTATTTGTCAGTTATTTTTCATTATATCATGAAGGGAATTTTTAAAAAAATAAAAAGTAGAGTTATCAATATTATGTGAAATATTGGAAAACTGAAAATGCAAGACAGACAGTGAGCATACACAAATAGGAATTGAAATGTAAGTGCAGAGATAGCCTTTTTTTTTTTTTTTTTTTGAGTGTATGAAAATAAATATGAGAATCAAGACATCTAACTAAAGCTATTTGTATCATTATGGATATTAAGTATATATAGCACTCACATCTTTAACGATGTTATACAGTTACATAGCTTTCCCAGTTAGAAGTACCTTTTCAAATGTTCATGTTCTGTGGCCTGCCCAGAGAGCCAGTGTTCTCCCCCACCTTTCCAAGTGATACAGCGTCGAGTCCATGATGCTTTGAATGAAATTTCTGTTGCTTTTTCAAAGCTTGTGTCCTGCCTTACAGAGAATGAACCCACATGTAGAAAGGACAACAACATCACTGTGTTGTGTAGTGGAACAAAGATATGAATGTACAAAACAGCAGATAAAAAAGTGAAGGAATTATGAGCTTAAAGTAATTCTCATGTGCTAATTTAATAAAATATTGCATAATTATACAACTTGCTGATTTTAATTGAGACCCTCATACCTTTAGCTTAAATTCTAAGCAAGTGGCCGTTGAAATTTTTTCATGAAAATCATACGTAAACAAACTGCTTGGATCTACTGTAAAAAACATTTGCTTATGCTTGTTAAATAATTAAATATAAACCTTTTTCCATGATTCCTTCCCATAATTCACCTCTAGATTTTACCATGTGGCATCCACGGCCGCCGTTTTGCGCCGGATCCAGTGAGTGGTTGGAATGTCTGGTCCTGACTTCTTAGATTGATTGATCTTTTGCTCTGCCTTTAGTGGATCGTTCGTTTTTTTAATGATTTCTCAGTTTGTGACCAACACCTGTCTAGTCCTCCTGTGTGACTCCAACATGCTAATGATGACCCCACCTCGAATAATGCTGAGTTCTTGAGCTCCCGACTAATCTCGTACTTATAGTAATCAGTGCAGCATTCTCACTGTTGGCTGTATAATATCAGATACTTTGTGACAACCCCATACTACTCTTAAAGTCTACATCAGAGTTTTTCTGTTTTTCATTACAAATTATGGTAAAGGAGAGTGCCTTCACTTCTGACTCTTACTCTTCGTAGTAAATTTCCCTCCTCTAGCAAATCTTATGTGACATATCTTTACCTCTACCACACTCGTTAACAATATTTACTTCTCATTGCCAATGACAATCACCAGAACATCCATGTCAGTACAAAATTACACAAAATTTTATCAGTTAGAAAATGACATTCATCCAGCCTCTTATTTGAACTGAATTTTTGTAAAATCTTTTTTTGATTTTTGATTTTTAAAAAAATCCTTTGGAAATGAGTGAAGAGCAGTTTTATATTTTTTATTTTTTTAATTCCTATAGAAATCTTAGCAGAGATGGTTATTCTGTCAAAGAATACCAGGAACTATCCATTCATCTATCAACACTTTCAACAACTCTGACTTCTCCTTTAGGTATTTTATCGAAGCTGCACACAAAATGAGGAAGACTTACATTTTTAAGCATCTCAAGCATCTCAAGCATTTGGCATTATTGCAGCTGTTCTGGCCTAGACTTACTTTATTTTTATGGAGTTGTTTATAATGTGAAACAGAGATTTTTATTTCCTGAATGCGAATCACTAATAGAACATGAAATACCCTGAGGAAAACTCTCCTACCTTTGTTTAAATAGTAAAATAGTGACATACAGAAAAAAATAATCAAAAAGATTTAAGGAAAAGAATGAGATTTAGATTTCAAAATACATAGATCAGTGAAAAAGTGTCTGAAAGTGTGTAAACTGATTTCTTTTTGTTCATGAAATGAGTATAACATGACTTCAAATTAAACATTTGTTTGTCACATCTTTTCTTTTTCATTTTTTAAAAAAACTTTTTTCTGCTTTTTTTTCTTCTTCTCAAAACTTTTTTTCAATCCTACATCTCTAGAGATTAGAAAGGGTTTACCACAAAAATCATTTACTGCAACGTAACCCACAAACATTCTCATAATATCAATCAGAAACCTGAGTTTGAAACATTGTGGTGTTGTTGTGGAGAACTTGTTGGTTGCCAAACATGAATTTTATGAATGTCAAGAATTCGGAAAAGTTTCTGCGGTCATTAAATGCTGTATTAGCAGTTTCATAAGAAAAATATCATAATGATATTCTTTATATGTAGCACACTGGTAGGTTGAGACTGAAAGTAAGATATTTTCTTTGAGAAGGAAAAATTACAGGAGTCTTTCCAGTGGTACTTGAAGGACTTTTTTCATTTTTGTTTTTAAATTTTCTTTTCTGTCTTCTTTTCATGTTTGTAAATGCTGCAATTTATTTTGAGAATTAATTATGAATATATTTTCATCTTCTTCCTCTTCTTTATTTCTGTTTTTGGCACAGGAGTGGCATAGCATGCCTTTACTTTTTTTTTTTTTTTAAATATATTTCTTTTTATAAAAGTCTTTAGTAATGTTAAAAACCGAAAAGGCAAAGCCTTGATCTACAGGAAATTTCTCCAGAATCAGCACAATAAACAGTTTATTATATTGCATTTGAAAGTTTGAAGGGTGTCAGAGAAAGTGTAAAAAAAGAATTGGCCACATAATAGATAAGAACTCATTGAAAGTGAGCAGAATGTGGCACAAAATGTATATTGCCGCTACATGCAGTACAATTGCCTCACTATATATACAGCCACAACTAGGTGTCAGTGCTTGATCTAGAAGTCTGTATATTGTAGTGACCCAGTGTGTGCTGTGCTGTGTTGTACATGTACATTTATGTTGTCTTGTGTTGTGTAGTTGTAGTTCAGGTCTAGATGTTGTGTGTATATATGTGTGTGTGTGTGTGTGTGCCAGTGAGTATCGTGTTATCCCTATTGTCTGTGGCTGCCAGATCTCTCTTGGTTTTCCTTTCACACACCCTTTTCCTCCCCCCCCCCCCTAACCATATTACAACTGCCAGGACTTGATCCAAGATTTTGTCAACATATCCAGCATATCAGTTAATTCATATAATCATAGTACAATCAGACAAACCCACACATTCCTTCAATACATTATGTTCACAGCATCTTTATCGTTTTATGTTTCCATGACACTTTGTCAGAGACACACATGTTGTCACTGTATACAACTGATATCTCTTATAGCATTCTCACAACACTCATATGGACACAAAGATGACAAAAGTAATTAAAGATAGTGCTGTAGAAATAATATCTTGAGAGGCTGTATATTGCAGTGCAAAAAATGAACAGGTATCAACAGAGCTAGCAATGGGAAAGATTTTGGAGGGGGGAGAAGAATATCTAGTTACTCATCTAGAAACTGATAAACTAGGATCACTTTCCTTTACACTAAATTAGAAAGTGATTTTAGCACACAGGGAGCATCTGTTTTTAGCATATTCTCATTACAGATTATGGCAAGAGCATGTGTTTGTCAGCAATATCAGTGCGTTTTCCATTGCTTAGACTTCAGGGGCATCGCAATGTCAGTTCATGAGTTCAAAGGACCCACCATTTCAAACAGTGCCGGTGCTGCATTATCATAAACATTCCAAGCAGTGTTGCATTACCCTGAAAAAAAACAAACAAACCAACAAAAATATGGATATCCTCCTGTTCCTGAATGGCATTTCAATGTCCCTGTTCAAGCCAACTATCCAAGCCTGTACGTGTGCTGTTTGTTTAGCCTTCAGTGTGTGTAAAACCTGGTCCCTTGTCTTGTCTAGCTCTGGTCCTGCTGGTTTTCACCGCTCCCCCCCCATCCCCCACCCTGGCCTGGAGGCAGAACCTCTGCAGCTGCAGCACAAAGACGAGGTCCATGAGGAGCTGCTGCTCTACAGTACCTTAGAAAACAGCTTGCCCGAGACTGATGCCAGGGTCATTCGCAAGGCCCGCAAGCTTCTCATGTAATGTAGTCCACACTGTTATATTCTGTCTTTTTGCCTGACATGTTAAAGTAGCAGGTTGCAAAGGGAAGCATAAATTGTGTCCTATTATATGAGCATTATGCCTTAATATGCAAGCACTCCATATCCAGGTAATATTTGAAAGTCTTCATCATGAAGAGTTACTGGCAGATGTTAAGATTCTCAACCCACACTTTAAATGATAAAAAACCAGCTTAATCTTCCACTTTTAACTGCATATATGGCAAGGATTTCCCTTTTCCCATTTCTATCTTCTGTGGCTCACTATCTATCAAAAATTTACTCCAGGTTAATGATTTAGTCCACTAAGGCTAATTGCATTTGCACAATCCTGGCAGTAATGAAGTAAATAAAGAAAAAAACTCCTTTACCTAATTATGATTATTACTTTGGAACCAGGTTTTTATCCTTCCAGTTACTTTCAGATTGACTTTTCTCTGTTCTTATTATTTATTTTGCATGCATTTCATAATAAATAACAATAACTATAATTTTGCATTGTTTGGTTTTGGGCATCATGGGAATGCTTGACTGTGGTGCGAGGTAATGTTTGACCCAAAAAGCATTGCCGGTTTTGACAAACAGTTTTTACCAATTAACTTACATGCATGGTATTTGCTCTGATTATGTCAGCCTTCAGTTGAAAAAGTGCAGCATTGTTTGCCCTTTCAACTTTATAATTCTAGTTGACTAATATGATGAAAGGATAGGCCAACAACTGTTTAAGGGTTTATCACTAGACCCCCCCTGGAGGTTGAAAGGCAAGCAAATAACATAATGTAGTGTCTAGTAGTAGGTATTGTACTGATTCAACCACTGTTACATATTCACAATTTCCTCACAACTCTTTCTCATCATCACAGTTTTCTCAGTAACTTTGTGTTAACAAATCTTCAGATGTTAAGTAATGGTTTATGAACTTCAATTAACTCATTGTTTTTCACATCTGTTCCATTCAAATGAGTATTAGTTTTGTCACAGAAATTGTTTAATTAATGAACTATATTTGCTGTTGAATAATTAGTTTTAGTTTTAGGGTGTGTAGCATTAATACTATTGTGGATAGCAGAATTCATTTTGAATTCATTTTATGGTAGACAATGACACTATCAATTTAAATATGTTTCTAAATCATGCTATGGTAAATTATGTACCATCATACTTTTGTCATATATAATATCAAATCTGTCTCTTTCAGGAGAAACAAGTCTTTCAAACCTAAACCGAGGCCTTCATTAGTAAGTACAGTTCCAGATTCTTTAGGTTGTTTGTGTCTCTGGTTATTCTCAGAGTAGAATGATTTTACCTTTACCACATTCATCATCTGTGATTGTTTCCTAAAATTTCAGAGACATTAAAACACAGAGAGAGTGTTGTCTTTAAAGCATTTTGGCACTTCTCCAGAACTTGGACAATATTAAAACCCTGAAAGCAATGACTAACCAGACCATGACTGCAGAAAATGTTGATAGTAAAATTGTAAGATGCCTAATGGTGGCAGGTCATTTATTGTCTGTATATTATTTCCCCAAACTTCAGTGAATTAAACTGACATTGCTAATTATATCATAGCATAGAGAGTTTTGTCTTTAAAGTCTTCGTATGCAGAGGTCACTATCAGGTTGTTTCATTAGAACTTTTTTGATATGAAAATCCTGAAAGCAGTGACCAACCATACATCTTGCAGTTAGTCAAAGTGACTTATAAGTCGCTTGACTTGATACAGAAAAGACAGGGGTTGCATATGATGAAGGTGATCTGATGTTGATGTTTTTGTTGTGCAGAAATTGAAAAAAACATCCATTTCTGAATAAGATACTATTGTCCATAGGGGCAAGTTATAAGTATATCAGGGCTTTGTGAGGTGAATGTAAAGATTTATGTGCTAATCTGTTCATTTTGGCCAATTTTTCTAAATGTTTTGCCCGTGCTGAGGAGTCACCCTCTGTCTCTTCAGTTTGCAATATCTGTGGCAACAGTCAGACTAGCTCAGAACAATTTTCACCACATGAAAGTGTGTAAATTAAGGTTCTACATGGCAGTAATAAAGCAGTTTGTGGAAAATCAACATATGGTTTCATTTTGATGAGCTGTGAGGAGGCACAGAGAGTTATGTCATTTGAAATTTTTGTATGCAGAGATCATCATTTGTATGTTATTGCTCCCCCAGAACTTCCGTGATATTAAAGCCTTGAAAGCAGTGGCTAATCAAACCATGACAGGCAGCGTGCGGGGCTGTGGAAGCAAGAAACAGCCGCCCACCGTGGGAGTCCAGTTCCAGGTAAGAGGTCATACACACCTTGAAAGTTTAAGTAGATCATCTCATTTATTTTTTTGCATAATCATGTATTTACTGTTTAAAAAACAGAAATTAGAATTAAAAACAAAAATGAGAAAAAAACATTGAAAATGAATAAAGAAACAGCAAAATGTAATTATAATACTGTAATAACAATTAGCCTATATACTGAAACTGACACCAGCAGGATCAAAATGAAGCTGAATTCATTCGAGAAGAAGGGGGTTAATAATAAGTCATTATTTGTTACATGTGATAGTTGAAGAGTTCAGTTATTCTAATCCTTTCTTAGTATTTACAAAAGGCTTAAGAAGTGGAATGAGGAATTAATACCAAGAGCATTGGAATATGAAGGGGCATGGATATTTGTGTATTGATAAATGTCTCTTCCCCAGTGGTCACTGTCTCGACTGATGATGACCCTAAATCAAGCCAACCCATTTTTTATCAGATGTATCAAGTCCAACAAAGAAAAGGTGAGGATGGTCCCGAGTGTTTAATGCCAGGAACAATTTCATGATCTTTAGCTCTAACTTACCATGATTTGATGAGGCACAAAGTTGGAGATATAGAATTTTAAGAATGTTGACATTTTTTCTCCAGTTGTTTTTTCCCATTTAGTTTTGACATTATGAAATAAACTGCTATTATTTTTGTTTGCATTGCCATTGTGGTGTAGAATACAAACAATCAAAATAAGTCAGATAAGATAAGGTAGACTAAGGTAAGCCAGCACATTATTGCCTTATGTCTGCATTATTTTTACATTACAAGAATATAGATAGTAGTCAATTTTTTAAAATGATTTTGAAGGTAAGATGTTATCTTGATTTCAAATTAACAGATAGTAATGCCATATTCTGTTGCATATATGTATGTCTGTCCAGGCTCCTTGTGTGTTTGATGATGAGTTGGTAATGAGACAGCTCAGGTACACAGGAATGCTAGCCACTGTCAAGATCCGACAATCGGGTTATAACTACAGGATAGTCTTTGAGGTATGTGTAATAGTGCGTGTGTGTGTGTTGTTGGTTTTTTTTTTTTTCAAAAAATGATTTTACTTTGACATCTCATCATTCATCAGGATGTGTATTGCAGTGTTAACTAAAGGTTTATATTTTATTTTGTTAATGTCTCATGAGAATACTTGCATGCACATTCTGGTAGTCAAATATATAAGTTTGTGTGATTTTCTTAGCTAATGCTTGAAATTTTCTGGATCAGTTAACATTAGAAGTATCTAGTGGCCAGCCTGGTCACAGACTTGCTTATGTTACTTTACTTTTGAATTTCTCTCCAGAGAATAGTACTCATCTTATATTGCCTTTCGCACCAAAATTATTGTTTTTGGAACATGAAAAAATACAGAAATCCTGGTCCTATGGCAGGAATTTTTACTGACTTTTTCAGGGTTAGTTGAAATAATAGTGCAAAATTGTCAGCATTCTTTTGCAAAATCAGTGATCTGATGGTAATACTTTTTATATTTTACTCTATGCTAATCATTTTGTTCTTCCACTCCAGGAATTTGTCCAGCTGTACAAAATTTTGTTGCCACGCAAACCTCACCATTCGAAAGCAGACATCAGAAACTTCCTCA
Source organism: Peronia peronii (assembly GCA_039654565.1). Taxonomy (NCBI): domain Eukaryota; kingdom Metazoa; phylum Mollusca; class Gastropoda; order Systellommatophora; family Onchidiidae; genus Peronia; species Peronia peronii. The sequence goes on from JBCEWB010000001.1 coordinate 7,685,124, forward strand.
ACACTATGGGTCTACAAGAAGAAAATTACCAGATCGGCATAAATAAAGTAAGTACTTTGAAGAGCATCTGCAATATATCAAGATGTATACAAACATATGGAGTTAAACTGGTTTTTGACCTCCTAGAACATCAGAGAATACTAGGTGATTTGGGCATATCAAGATGATGCCAACTGAACAGCCAGCAGCAAGAGCATGCGAAATGAAAGTGTCAGACCCCAGGGACAGTGTGCAGTCAAGCAGAGTTGGAGCGGAACTATGAAGAAGAAGGATACATATGTGGCCCAAAAAAAACTTCATCTCCTTCGACTGCTTAATGGCAGAAAACGAAGGACAAAACAAACAAGATTAAAAAGCATAACTTGTCTTGAATCATTTAGAACCACCTGAAAGTAACATGGCAAAATCAAAATCTTTTTCAGAATTTTAAAGAGGATCCCTTGACAGACTTGAAGTGCATTACATCATTTTAACTCATTTTGAACCATGCAACATAGGAGTGGTAAACAACTTAGGACATTAAAACAAAAATTGGTCAGTATGAGTCTAGAAAAAATGTGCAAAATATATATGTGCTGCATTAATGTGTCATTATGGAGTATAAATATGATTAATTAAACATACCTGCTTTTAAGGGATTCCTCACGACACATTGTAGTCATGAGTAAAGTGAATATCGAAACAAGAGATTGAAGTGCTCAACCTTCATATAGCTAAAGGAGTTGAGGTTGGAGAATGATCAAAGTGATTTGTGAAGGAAAAGGAAGAAATACTTTTAAGACTTGGAAAGAAGAATAAAAAAAAAAAACCCAACACTTTTTATATACATAGGTTGAGAATATAGAAATATGACTGACCAACAACTCATCTTGAATCAAAGGAGAAAGTTATTTTCGTTGTTTTAATGCCCATTATACAGTTGATGATCTAAGTCTGTAATGGTGAGTTTTTAACAATATATTTTTCTTGAGAAAAAATAAACATTCACTTGTGAATGAACTTCTTCAAATGGTCTCACGATGTTGTGCATGTCATGGTTGTCTCATGCAGATCTTCCTGAGAGAATCAGAGAAAATGCGTCTTGATGAAGCTTTACACTCTGCCATCATGAAACGTGTGGTAACAATACAGAGATGGGCCAAGACTTGTCTTGAGCGACAGGCATTCCTGAATCTAAGAGAATCTGCTGTCCTTGTACAAGTAAGATTGCATGCATGATGCATCTCTTTCAGAAATCAGTGTTGTCCTGAATGTGCTGTTGCAGAATGATAAATTGTCATCTTGAATTGTTATTGTCTGTGCTACTACAATCCAGGGTTGATGAGATCATTTGATTATGAGAATACTTAATACGAAGACATAAATTACTGAACTTTTTGATGAGATAGCTGTATAGACTGGATGGTATATTACATGAAAGATCTCATGCATCGTTGTTTCTTTCACAATATTCTCTTAGCAAGTCATCAAAAATTCAAGGGAGGAGAAGGGTGAGGGGGATTATTTGCTTCACCACTCTCTCTCTCATTAGTAGTGAGATTCATAGGAACCACCTCTATTTAACATACTTTGTGATTAAAAATTTACCTGATTAGCTGATATTGTGTCTTATGCGACTTAGACATTTATCTGACAGAAAGTTATCTGGAGTAATTGGAAATTCCAGTTCTGAATATCGTTTGAATTATAGTGCAATGAGAACCAAAAAATCAATTTACATTGTTATGTCAACAGAAACATGTTCGCCGCTACCTGGCCATGCGAGATTTTGAGGACTACAAGCTGTTCCAGTTACAGAATACGGCAGCTGTCATGATTCAGACACATTTCCGGTGCTATATGGCAAGGCAGGGTTTCCTGGCCCAGCGTTCCGCTGTTGTTTATATACAGTCTTACATCAGGGCAGTGCTCATGAGGAGAAGGTAAAGTTCACACACTTTATAACACCTTGTAGTAGTCCATATACAGCCCAAGAGTAGAGCAGTGCTCATGGGAAGAAAGTAAAGTTCACACTCTTTGTAATATCTGTAGATGTCTATATACAGCCCAACATTAGGGCAGTGCTCATGAGGAGGAGATAAAGTTCACACATTTTGTAATGCCTTGCCTTGCCTGCGTATAGCCCTACACTAGGGTAGTGTTCATGAGAAGAAAGTAAGTTCACACCTTGTAGCTTATCTATATACAGTCCAACATTAGGGCAAAGCTCATGAGAAGTTCTCTTGTAATACTTTGTAGATGTATATGTACAGCCCTACATTAGGGCAGTGTTCATGAGGAGAAGATAAAGTTCACATATTTTGTAATACCCTGCAGCTGTCTACTTACAACCTGACATTGGAGCAGTGCATGTGAGATCTTTTCTAGTCCTAGTAAAAATGCATGGAATGTTACTCATCTTTCTCTTTACCTTCTTCTGTACCATTGTTGCTGTAAATATTAGATTACACTAATGACCTATAATGTGTTAATTGCCACAGAGCAGTGTGTTCCATGATATAGACAAAGAGGATGAGTGCTCCTCATCACATGACATTGCACAACGTTACACTATCACCATGTGATCACTGCAAGATTCAGAACAAATTCATATTGAAACTTCATTTTCTATTTGTTCCAGATTCTTTGAACTGCGAAATGAATATTATGCCATGTTGGCAAAGGAAGCAGAGGAACAAAGAGAAATGGAGAGGCTGGAGATGGAGAGAAAGCAGTATGAGGCAGAGCAAGAGAAGGAAAAGAAGAGACAAGAGGAGGAAAGAATAAGAAGAGAAGAGACACAAAAACGGGAACAAGAGCTGGCTAAAAGAACTGCCAGGTGGGTTTAGCCAGAAATCTTAAAGAGTTCTATCTGTTATAATAGTGGGTCATCATCCTATTTTGCTCATATATGAGTTTGAATAATTTTTTGTGATTGAAGAAGAGCTCATTATTATTTTGCATCCTAGTCTTAGATGTCAGTTTTCCCAAAGTATTTCTTGTACATCGTACTTGCTTTGACTCTAGCAGTATCTATTAAAACTTAAAAGGAATACTTCTGTTTGATCTTTTGGGAGATAATCATTGGCTCTTCCCACACAGAGCAACCACTCTAGTTTTTTTTATCTGTTTAGCACCAGCTACAGAAATCGTAACCTGGAAACTTAGTCTTGCTTGATAAATGATCTTTTTTACTTTCTCTCAACTGCATTTTTGATAGCAAAGCTAGCAGCAAATTGTGAACGATTTAATGTTTCTATCTGAAGAGCCAAAAATATGTATGGCGCTCTGTATGATGAAAATTTTCAGTTTTCATCTAAATGTTAATCTGTCAGGATTGATATAAATATGCATTTTGAGATATGTTGGTCCAGTGTAGATATTTCCAAATATAAATGAATTTTTGAAATGTCAAGAAGTGAGTACTTTGGTAACTGTTAATCACCCAATGAATTTCCCCAGCAAGCTAAATATTTTCTTAATTTGCATCACAAGTTATTGGCTTGTTCTTCTCACCTACTCTGTGCTCTAGAAGTGATTTGTAGATAGCAAGATCAGTCCCTGTGTGACTGAAGGGATGGACTAAAAGAATGCCAGTGTTAACATTTTCCTTAAAAGACATTTACTGAATCTTCACAGAGAGAAGCTGGAAGCCGAGCAACAGTCGGAAGTGGAAAGACTGGAATCAGATCGGCGGAGGGAAAAGAAGGAAGAACTTCAGTCCACAGCCAGTGATGAGGGAGTTCTGGTCAAAGCATCCAGTACCGAGGAGTTAGAAGAGAAAGATTATACTCCTCTCTCTAGAAGGGATTCCGAAGAGTAAGTTTGGGGTTTCTACTATATAGTCATACATGAAGAAAATTAAATGCTAAGCTTTGTATTGTCTGCCTTTGCTGTAATAAACTATTTTGACATCGTTATAAATTCTTTATTTCAAAGAACCTATCACCTTCCAGAACAAGAATGCAGATTGATATTCACAATCTGTCATAGCCAATTTTTTTTGTTTTTGTAAGCTATTAATCAGTACTGGCAAAAGTAACTAACAAAATTTTGTGGGATAGTTGAGATTGAGAGACAGGCCAGATCGTTTTGATATTGCTCATTGATTTATTCTGCAGGAGTAGTGGTATTATGGAAGACTCAGAGACTGAGATGCCCTCAGTGGATTCCTCGAAACCTTCAGCAGAATCACCTTCCATTACCCTTTCTACCGAACCCAGTGATAGCACAGATGAAAGGTCTCAAGCTCACAGGCCCAGGTGGGTTTTCAAAAGAAAATGATAACTTCTTTTCTATATCTGGTCTTTTTTTTTTTTTGGACGAAACAGAATTTTTCTTGTCCACTCTTGATACATTCCTGCAGGGATGAAGTCCTGGGAAGTTTGTAGATGCTGAGTTGAAAGATGCTCTGTATGTCAATCAGAATCTGGAAAATGTGAAAAATAGTTTCTTATCCAAACCTGTTCGTGATGGTTATATGTACACTCTGAAATAGTCAATACAAAATTTGCCGGGATAAGAAAACATTCTGTATCATTACTGTTTCACAATAGCTGAAAAGTCCATTTTGAGATAGAAAAACGCAACCCTTGGATGCAGTTTAATTCATATATCAATAGTATATACCTGAGGCCTTACCTTTCTTATCGTGTCATAGTACGAGGCCGTACAACATATTGTGGGTACTTAACATGCTCACAGACAATTTCTTTGTCTGAAGAAATTGATCCAGAACCTGAGCTTGGTCTCAGTTTGTCTGTAATATGAAAGAAAAGTGAGATCAGGGAAGCGAAAGCCTTTGGTAATAAGGGTAAATTTTGTTTCAGCCCATGGTTTTATTTCATATTAAGAATGATAAATTACATAGTAAAATGACTGTTCTGAAAGATTATTTCGGAATATCGCAAGTTTGTTTTGAGGGTTTTTGTAATAACCATTTTAGAGTGTATATTTCAAAGCTGATCATTGTTTTAGAGAAAGTAGTGCTGTGCTTTGGCTTTTTGAACTGATCAATGGTAAATATGTGGACTGGCAAGTTAATGTACCATTCATCAGAGCTTTATCAGTCTAGAACATAATTGATTTACCTCTCAGCAGTAGTACTTAATTGAAGGCAGGTAAGTGAACTAGTGTATTATAGCAATTTAGTATCTTATGTATCTTTGTTCTTTCAGTCAAGAATGTCTCAGCAAAAGTATTCAATGGCATCCTTAGAGACTGAAGGCAAATAAGTGAACTAGCATTGTGATGCACTGTGCAATCTGGCTCATCAATCTAAGATATAATTGACATAATGTATTTGATCTGTGTCCCAGCAGAGTCCAAGATATGGTCAAAACATTCCAGGAGCAGCCAGAGAGAGATGAGGTAAGCTATGCTGCTCATTCCATTTTCATCTATCTCAATCTATATCCAATGGTTTTTGTAGTATCCATCAATTTCCTCCTCTTTTGTTGAACTCATCTGACCAGAGCATGGTTTATTTTAGCTCTTGTTAATTTTACATACTTGGTTTACGTTCTGATTACTTTCAATAAATTATATTGTTTCCAGGTATGATTTTGTTTTCCCTTTTTTTATGTTACTTTTTTTTGTTCGTCTAGAATTAATCATATATTAGTTAACATCAGAATGTCATTACAGTCAACATTTAAAAAAATGTTATTGTTGTTTTCGTCCCCCTCAATCAGTTTGATCATTACATTGTTGTCATTCATCATGATTGACTTGTGTTATCTTTTATTTCATTTTATTTTATTGGCTGCATGCATCCCCCACTTCACTCCCCTAATTACCTGAAAAATCTTAGCATTTAAATTGGTCACATTTGTCATGATTGCTTTGGCAAGCAGATTTATTTGATTAATCACTCTACACAGTTGAGGGAGATAACAGCAGCTCATGAAGTGATAAATAGATGATATCGTTGACTGTTGAAAAGACAAATAGTTAGTACTGTTAACGGGCTTCGTATTAAATATCAGACATCTGAAGAGGATGTTTGTCCATTCGTGTTTGAAAGAAACACTCTTTTTTGGTTTTATGAGATAACATAGAAATCCATACAAAAAAATGTGTAAGAAATTTCAGAATATACGTTACATTTGATTTTTATTGGAGAATTTTCTTCTATTTGCCAGCTTGTATAATTTTTATGCCAAGAATATTTGAAAAACACTATAGATATCTTTTGTTTTGTGTGAGCTGTATTCTTGCCTTTTTAAGCTTTTAAAATTTTCACACAACATGTAAATAAGCTAGCAATTTCTTGTTTTATTTATTCCATATGTTTAGTCTAGTTTGCAGTGATTGTATCCCTCAAAACCAATTAGAGGCATGCAGATTCATTTCCGTTTCATAGAAGTGTACTTTATAACATGTCAATTATACATGGTTTAGAACAAAATTTACTAGACAATATACTGTTTTTGAAAGGAAAAATATTATTTGTATTTTTTTGTGGTAAAAAACCCCCTGAGTTCATGTATAGCAGGAGATAAGATTGTGCCATTGAACACAGAGGGTTGATATAATTTTGGAAATAGTAGGGAAGAGAAGTCGGGCATTCTCTGGTAACTCAAGTGATTTGTCAGTCCAATTTACTGTAAATTTTAAGAGTCATTTCTGGAGTCAATCAGGATTTATTTGATGAGGATCTGAAAACAAATTTAAAAACTGAAATATGGAAAACCAATCTGTATTTAAGATGAGGAAATGGAAGAAAGAAAAATGTTCTTTTGTTTTGGTTTTGTTTTATAGTTTTGGAAGTGTGGAGAGATGGAGATGGGATGGGGACAGTCCTGTGTTTTGTGGAGGAAAATATTTGGAAGGTGAAATTCATCAAGACACACCCACCATAAGTGTCTGAGAGTTTCTTTTTGATGACTAGGAGAAGCACCTGATGAAGATTTAAATCTGAAAATAACCCTTTTCCCCTTCATAGTTCATTGTCGTGATGTATATTTATATTCGGTTTCTGTAAGTTCAATCACATAGTGAAGTTAGTATTGTGCTAGACGACTGTAGATATTATGGAGTATGCAAAAGTGTCCCAGAGTTTCATACATAGACAAGGTTGAATAAACTATGTTTTTGGCTGAAATATATACAGGTTCAGCAGAAAAGTCATCAGCTGGCATATTTGATCTATCTCGTTGTGATTTGTTAAGGTACACAAATCAAAGATAATTTTAATTCCAGCAGATTTTTCTGTAATCCTTAATTTAAAAACAGCTGAGAAATGAATTCTCAAAGAAGCCATTTAAAGTTGTTTTTTTAACGTTAGACCAGAAAAGCAATGAGAAGAAAATTCATTCTCTTTATAATGTACAGAAAATTATAAAATAATGGAAAGTGATCAAATTGAAGATTACTAGGAAACTGAAACAATATAAATACATTGTTTGTTAAATCACACTGGTGAAGAAAAGAAAATGTATGATTAGAAGGGCAATATTTTTCTCAGATTTATGTCAAAATTATTATGTGCAAGCAAGCATTTTGCTATGTAAGATCCTGATGCTAGAGTATGTTTATTAAATCTATGACCTTTTGGTGCACCCATCTGCTTTTTGAAATAGGGGGCTTTATTACCATTTATACTATTTATGTACAAGATCCAGTTGAAAAGTATCTTATCTCAGCATTTAGGACACATCTGTTCAATTGTAAGTTTGTTACAATCCTAGTGAAATGTCTGATCATTTTTCCTGGAAGATTATTTGGGGCACATTCACTGCAAATTCCAATTAGGATTACGTTGGTTTTGGAATAACCCCAAGTGTATTTACTTTTCCCTTATTCACCGCTAGCAGTAGGCGTAACATTTTCAATATTGCTTTAGTTGAAAATATATTTGTAGCGAAATATATTTATGTGCATGTTGTACTATAACAAAAGACCTCAGAGAAAAAACTGTCAGTTATGAGTTTTATGTGCCAAGTCAATCTGTGACAAGGTATGGTAATCAGACCCCTTATTCAACATTAGGGAGATGCGAAATTGATGTGGACACTATTCATGTGCAGTGAGTCGGAAACTGGTAAGATTAGGTATTGATGAAACAAGTGGTGATTGTTGCTTTTGATGGAGTTACTCCCCCTGACACAGGTGGACGGGAAAGTCATCATAATCCGTCGAGGCTCTCAGCGGTACAAGTATAAGAAACGTGCAGCCCCGCTGGCTAAGCAGGAATCTTTCTCTGATTGGGTGAGACAGTTCATGCATAATCATCAGACAGTTCATCAGTGGCCAATGTTGATGTGCTGTGGAGTGCCGCTTTTTGATTGGCTCATAGGCAAATGTCATCTCCTAGCAGTCTTTATCTCCCCTCTTTATTTTTTTTTTTTTTTCATTTAGCTCTTATTCACGTAGATGGTTTCCCCACTTCTCCCATATTCAACTCCTTTCTCTCTTGTAGACCTAAAATAAACACCCTCGATATAGCAGACTGCACTCTGCCTCTGATGATTATAATATGGTGTAATCTGAACAACATCTTCCAAGTAATACATATTGTGAGCCCGTCACATATATGTTCTTTAAATGCTGCTCATTCCATATACTGTTTTCTGACTTCATGTAATCTATGTATGTCATTTCTTTCCTGTAAAAAATAAAAAAGGACATGTCTTACCTTTGGAGAACATTATTAATAATTTAACTGGAAAATATAGTAATACTACTACAAACACTACATCAGCACAAATAATATTTTGCTACAACACTAACCCAGCTTAAGTCATAGCATATATTTATAACTGGAACATTTCATTGACATGTAACATTCACTTTGTTAGTGAGATTGATTTCACATTATTCTGAATGAGAGGCTGGCTTTGGCTTTGTTAACTAGTGGTGTAGGTTCAATCCTTCAACCTTTTTTGCACTATTTGTATCCGTGGGTTATTTTTTTTGTTCCTTACCTATGTCACTGGTGCTGATCTTATCTTTAGAACATGTTGTTTCATTGATATGTTATTGCTGGATCCTGTGAGAGTCATAAATCTTCTTGCTGTTTCCTATCTTTCCAATGTGTTCTACACTATTTTAATGCTGAATTAAAATGGAATGGTATCAGTATTTCACAGGGATGCTGGAGTTATTCAGATTTGGTGATACCAAGTAGTTAGTCAGGAAGTTTTGTTTATTCTATATGATGCAACTATTCAAGTATTTGGTATAACCCTGTTGATTATAAATTAATGAAATTAATGAATTAATTAGGTGTGAATTATTCATTATAAGTGACTAGAGAAGGTTTGTTGTTAAAGGAGGGGGGGGGGGGGGAAGGGGGATACAGTCTGAAATTTGGATTTTGCTAAGAAAATGCGATTTTGCGCTTTTGTTTTTTCTTAAAAGCCTGCCTTTTCAGAGTATAAAAGTGGTATCAAAAAGTCGATAAGTCCATTCTAACGCCTGACCCATGGTCATTGAACGTAGGCCTAGCCTACTGTCAACCAGATTTGGCTCCATCTGGCTGCTACATGCAGTTGTAGATCATCACTGTTTCATTATATATAGGCAAAGAGTACATAAAACACTTGATTATGACCTCTTCTTGCACTATTTTGAGCCCCAGTGCCAGGGATGGACATTGGATGACCACTCTGAGGCAAAAAAAACTGCTTGATCATGCAGATTATCAGTATAAGCGTTCTAAAATGAATTTCCACGTCCTATTAATAGTGAAATTTTCCTTTGTTTCTGCTACTTCAGAGCTCAGTTGTGGACTGTATGTCATAGTAAAAGTCAATCAAGACACTCTTGGTTTGGACCAAAAAAAGATATGAGGATACACATATAGGCCCTCAAGAACCTGGAAGTAACTCTATGGGAGCTCTTATAATGATGGGGGAGGCGGGGAAGGGAGCAAAATTTGAGAAGAGATAGCCCAGAAAGCCAAAAAATGGCAACAAGAGACACAGACGTCATGGGGAGAGGGCTAGTATGTAAAAAAAGGGCTGTTCCGAGGCTGAAAGCCAAGCAAAAAACTCTCCATGTCAATTTTTCGCTGAACAAAATAAACTTCAAGCACGTTTTTCTCAAAACCCGTTTTTTTGACACTATTTTGCTATGCACTTTTTTGTTTCGAAACCGATTCTAACCCAGTGAGGTATATATCATTTTCGCACAAGACTAAAAAATGTACATATATGTGTTCTATTCCTAAGTTTTAGAGAAAAATAGGTTTTTAGTAAGAAAAAACGGCGAAATTTGAATTTTTGTTACATGGTATTTTAAAAAATTTCTAGAAAATTTTCTGTTGCATAGGAAGAGCTGAAAATAAGTAACTTTTTAGATATTATGTCCAACAATTTGTTCACCAAGTTTTAGCAATTTCTGTTGAATTTTGGCGGAGGAGATAGATTTTAAAGTCAGTCAATTTAGAGATACCAAAATCAAAGATGGCAGTGTTCCCATGGCAACCGTATGAAAAAGTCTGTTTTTTTTCCCACTGTTTTCCTCTAATTTGAACATGCTGAATTCGATAGAAAAAGTTAGTAGAGTCTATCTTTAACATTTAAAAAAAAAAAATCACCTTCAGTACCCCCTCCCCCCTTCCCCCCCGAAGTATCTACCTGTAAACAGATTGATCTGACACCAGTGACATGTGAATTAACCGGCTTATGGCGCACTTGTTTTACTCTGTCTTCCTGAAAGATTAGTTAGTTTGCATGATTTATCATGATGAGTTATTTGTTTTTTCTTTGTACACCATCAAGGTGTTTAAGACTTTAGGTACATTTTCTATTTTCTCCTTATATATGAAGTGGAGACTGCAAATGTTGTGCTATTTCCTAATAAAAATTGATAAATCAATATTTGTAACAGATACCTGTCTGGTCAGGAGAGCACCGTTTATTGGAATTATTAACCGTTTATTTGTAATATATGTTAGTGAAGATTTAAAGGGATACAAGACTTCCCTAATGATCATTAGTACAAACACATATGAAGACTAAGGGAAAAAAAACAATCAGGTGTCCAGTTTTTAATATTTTCAAAGTTACGATCCATAGGTTTGGTCCTGAGTCTTAACTGTCCCACCCTAGAAAGATCAGAAGGAACAGCCACTATTGCCCAAATCTATGATTTGAATCAATAACTTCAACGAACAAAAAATATTAAGCATTTGAAACAAACTTTCAGTGTCTTGCCAAGTGTAAAACGTGGACATATGTAGCTCTCTCCCCTTAGTCTTAACTTTGTGTTTCGGGCTTACGTATTATATTCATTATATGTGATGCATCATGACGGTTCGGTCCACAAGGTACATTTTGGGCAAATTGAGTTATTGATACAGTGTGAAAG
>JBCEWB010000001.1:7703365-7729514 GCA_039654565.1 Peronia peronii
AATGTCACAGAATCTCAATTCCTATTATCTTGTTATCATTTGTGCACCTTCAGAATGGAAGTTTTTGGCAATTTGACTATTTTAAGATTTTCAGCCGCAGATCGCCTTAAGTCCTCGAGTGCCCATCCTTGGATGCTTTTGTGCAAACTTGTGGAAGGCTTTTGGTAAACATGTTATCAATATACCATAGGGCAGTAATAGTCCTGTTCTTTTACAGGAATTGTTATAATATGGCTGCATTTTCAAAAAAAAAAAAAAGCCACCATCATTTCACCAGTGCTCTGAGATCGCATAAATTTCACAGGTGAAGCATCTCCAGCATCCACTCACCACATGCTTTGCCACTTGCTTCCAGAATTGTAATTGTACACCCATGTCTCGTCTCCAGTCGTGACTTTAAACACAGACTATGACTGGTCTTCATCATATTCTCTAAACATTGTTTTGACAAAACTTAACCCTAGCCCTTTTCTGATCCTCAGTCAACATATGGGTTATCCACCGGGCACAGGCCTTCCTCAGCTTTAAGTCTCATATAATATTTTATAGACAGTAGTGGATGAAAAGCTGTGGATGAAAAGCCAAGTTCCTCCCATATTTCCTCATATGTCATTTGCCTATCCATTAACTTTTGCACTGCTTCTATATTTTTATTTGCAGTTGCAGACATGGGTCTACTTTGGTGGTCCTTCTGCCACATGAAAATTTCTGATACCATTTGTAAATAGTTGTAAAATGTTGCTGTTAACTGATCCAGACATTCCATGGCAGTTAAATTCCTTTATAATCATACAAATCATTGCTCGAAAATCATGAGTGTCTAGCTCCATTTTGATGTTTGGACACGGCCTTACTTTAATTCCCACTTCCGGTCATATAAAGTGTCATTTTTCTTGAAAAATTGTGAAAACTTTTTCTTGATCTTATAAAGTATTTATGCACACTTCTGCCAAATTTAAAACCAATAGGACCAGTAGAAATATGGTAGTCCTAGTATATAAAAGGTATAGCTCCTATTTGCACCCTCTGAACTTACAACAAAATTATATGTACACACATGCAAAAGCAATATCTGTCACTTCAATTTACAGATGAAAAATTGATGTTTCAGGCTCCTGTGTGATGTTTACATTGACAAATTTGTCTTGTGCATAGACAGGTAAGCCATATGATTTTATGGATTGCAAAAAGGCTGAAAATAATTGTATCTGCAATCTGAAAAAATAACTTTCATGTCCTGGTAGTTTATGGTGGTCAGTTACATTTTTTTAATGCAAGTGTCACGCCTACTAAAATCATTCGCTTGATATTAATGAAGTGTAAAAATTTTACAATGACTTTTCAAACCATACTGCATTGTGTTTGTACAGTTTTTTTATAATATTCAAGTGCAGTGAAAAGTGTTCCATCAATTCTATTGCATACAAACCACGAAGAACAGATTATTTCGGACTGAGAAGTTTTCTGTATGGATGTTAAATAAATCCAAGCATTTTCAGTATGTTTTCCTAATTTTTTTTTTTTTCACAGCAAAGTAGACAATATTTTGTAGGTTGTTCCTCATTCAGCCAACGAAGAAACATGATATGATGATTTCCCACGTTGAGAATATGTCGTGCTCTTTGGTCACAGAACAATCAACAGCAAATTCAGATTTTTGTCTCCGACATACCCTTCCACAGGTAATGGTCAGAGCAGGTTCCACTGGTTAGAGGCTGGTGGATTTTCTTGTAGTCATCCCGTTGCGTGGTTTTGGTCTATTTCGCACTCTGCGTGGTGAGACTGGCTTTCTGGTGGCCGGGTCAGGTGGACTCAAGGCATGCTCAGGGTGGGTAATACTGATATGCTCCTGCAGAATCAATGCATTTGAGAATTTCTCCCCACAAAGACTACATGGGACTTTGCGGGTTTTACTGTCTACGTATTCCTCTTTATCTACATTCTCCACCTCTCCGTCACTTTCTTCTGACATGGCCTCAGATCCTGTAGATCCTGGCTTACTCGGGAGACCATTGAAGTTGTGCTGTATTGTGATTTTGAGAGGGTTGCTAGTAGGAACAGTTGAGACTTTGCCATTATTCACCACCTGAAGCACTTGTCCCTCAACTCCCACCTTTGTGTCATCGTTGTTATTGTTATTGTTGTTACCCTCACATTTGCTTTCGTTGTCCCTTTCAGCTGCCTGTTTGGGTGTGGCCTTGGTGGCACCACCAGCACCAATCAGATCATGACCATACAGTTTGACCAATATGTCACCCCTCAGATTGTCATCCACCCCTTCCACCGAGTTGCTCTCTCCGGCTAAAATCCGACGATGCAGATTCAGGTTTGCACTATGACGATCTCGACTGCGCTTGGAAGGAAATGTAGCTGTACATCCATCCACTGTGCAGGTGTGCATCACTTTGAGGTGGACATTCTGAAAGTGAATTTTGACTGTAAAGCTGTTTTGGAAGACTTTGCCACAGATTTTACATTTGAATGGGTTGTCCTTATCCACATAGATTTCTGATGGGTAATCAGGGATAACTTCATTGGCAGGCAGTGAATCACCTTCTTCTGAACTTTCTCTGCCTGAGGCATCCTCCTCCTCCCCTTCTTGGTCTTCTTCTTGGTTACTATCCTCATCATTATCTGATTCTACTTCCACTGGTTCTTGTGCTTGGGATGATGGGGCATCTTCAGTAATGTTGGCAGGCTCAACGTTGACCCCTCCAGCCCAAAGCAGTGAGGCAATTTTGGGAAAGTTTCTGGCTTCATTTCCTTCTTGTTTCTTCTCTGGGGTGGACTGTGTGGACTGTATGCTTGTATCAGCATCCTGCTGCTGCTCGCGTTTGGCTGGGTCATCTTGTTCTATCTCCTCCAGGCTGCTACATCTCTGACTTCCATCCACTTTTCCTTGAAATGAACCGTTGTCTGGTGTGCTTATGTCCTGTAACTTATCTCCATTGCAAGCAGCTCCTGTGTCACTGCCATTACCAGATGCCGGTTTGCCCTTCGGATCTTTATCATCTGGGTTATCATCACTGACTACCTGACTCTCTACCCTCTGTGCACATCGTGTAGGAGCTGCATTCTTCCTTCGCTTGCCTCCCCTAATTCCACCCTCATTCTTAAGACCATTTTCATCTGCATCCACTTCCTCCTCTTTTTTGTCCTCTTTCTCATCTGTCACTGCATCCAGGTCAATTTCCAGCTTCATCTCTCCATCATACTTCTTGCTGAGATCACATGGTTCTTCTTCTGAAGTCTTTTCTGGTGACACTTTACTGAGGTCTGTGGGCTGGTCCTCTTCCAGCTTCACTCTTTTCTCTGGGGGTGGCAAGAAAGGGAACTGGGCAGACATTTCGATGAAGAAACTCGAGTCTGGTCTGATGATACGAGGTGCATCTAAAATGGGCAGGACTTGAGTAGGTATGGTTTGGACAGAGGTCGGATTGGGGATGGATATGGTCGGAGTGGATGAAGTTACTGGAGTTATAGAACCATTGCTAGATGAGAGATCTAGTTCTTCTGATTGGTCATGTTCATCTTTTCTTTTCTGAGGCATGTGAAGCTTGGGATTGGGATTGGCACTGTGCCGGTTTCTACTTCTTCTGGAACTGAACATCATGTTGCAGCCTTCCACTGTACATTTGTGCATCTCCTTGAGATGGACAGCACTGTAGTGGATCTTCAGAGCACCTTTATCACAGAAGGTTTTATTACAAGCTGTGCACAGCACTCTCTTCTTGCCATTCGGTCCAACAAATGTGCTGCCAAAATTAGCTGATGGTGTCCACTGACGTTTGATTGGGTTGGTTGACTTGCGCATGTGTTGTTTATTCTTCTTGTCAGTATCTGTTGGAGAATCTGGATTGTCCTTATTGGAATAATCCAGAACTTCTCCATCATCCTCTGACCCTGACGCATAATTATCTCCACCATCCACTTCATCCAGTCCTTGTGGGGGAAGTGGCTGTTGTTGCAGAACTTGATGAGATGGTGATGCTGTGGCTGAAGAGACCACTGTGGGGGTGGTGCTGAGATTCTTTGGACTGTCACACAGTGGAGATCTGCGAGCTGCTGATTTGTCCAAACTTCCAGGACTAAGGCTGACGGTAGGACTAGGCTGGTCTTTGCGAGCATCAAATGGTTGCAGAACTTGTAGACGGTTGAGAGGTGGGGTGGTCAATGGAGTAGCTGAGGTGGTCGGAGTCTGTGGTAGAGTTAAGGCCCGAGTCTCCCTGCTGGGACTGTAGGTGGCTGGTGAGATCAGTGGGGTTGTCATGATCCGACTGCCTGGTGGGATGAAAGGAACAGCCCTGGTCCCAAACAGCTGACGTGAGGATTCATAAGACTTGATGTAGTTTTGCATAGACAAATTACTGCGTTCGATGAACTTTTTAATGTCTGATTCTGCTCTAGAGGAAGTTTGCTTGACCAACACATCATGTCGGTCTTTAGTGTCCTGAAGGATGATCTCTTGTGCTATGGCTTTTGTCTCTCCAAAGCGCAGAAACTGCTGTAAGACAACCATCTCCTCATCCCGAGTGGCCACGCACCATTTGTCCAATACTCGCCCAGAGCTGTCCTGCAAAGAACAAAAGAGAAATAAAATTATTGTATTGTAACACTACATTTATGAAATTTTGACATTTTATAAAATATCTTACAGAATTGTCTAAGCCTTTTGAAGTCAAGTTTATAGAAGTTTGTCTTTCAAAACTTGCTTTCATATGCGGTAGATGTAATTAGATGCCAGTATTTGTGAAATTGCATGCGATTCTTTTTTGAGGATGATAAACTTAGTTAGGGTAATTACTGTTGATTGCTAGGGGTGACAACACTCCACTTCACCTGCATTTTAAAGCACTCTCAACTCACTACTAGTATGAGTGCACTTTACTCCTTTCTTGTTTGCTGGCTGCAGGGGCTGTCACTTTATCTGAAGGCTAATTTAAAAGTGAGGAAAGAGAGCCAGACAAGAGACTAGATTAAGAAAAGCAAAACTCATTTCCTGATAGCAACAGGGAGAACAACAGGCAGACTAAGTGGGAATTCTAAGTGGATATTTATGTAAGACACAATGGGATTTGACAGATATGCTTTTGTGTAAACACCCATAAATAGTCAGTTTGGGCAGAAACATACTTAAACAAATGACAAATAATGCAAGCCTACATACAATGCTTTTGCTGAAAGACAAGGGGAGTGTTTGTTAAATTAAATCTGTGTCAGTCATTGTAAATAAACATTTTCAAATCATGAGTAGGTAACACCCAAACTCTGTCACCCACATCTACAGCCTTGTGGTATCGTCATTTTAAATGTAAAGATCAAATCTAAGCCACTATATAAATCATAAAATCAATGATTTTCACATGTCTGGCTTTTGACCTTTGACCTAACATGGCAAAATAAAAATTAATGAAGAAAAAAAAAAAAAAAAGAAGAAAAAGAAGAAAGGAGACACTGAATTGGGGTGAAGAATGCGGTAGAAAGATGGGGGTGGGGGGGTGCAGGATAGCTCAAAACTTCCCAGCCCAAAATCGGCAGCAAGAAGGCCGTTTGACAGAAGACATTCCGTCGCCCACATTTTGCCCAGGAGCCAGAGCAGCTGGATGGGGGGAGGGCGCCGTGTGCTGATGCACTGCACAGAAAACAGTACAACACGGGGTAAGTGGCATGAACCCAGAGGACGGAGGCAGAGTGTCGTGTCTACAAGTTGGCAACATGTGTTTCTTATCAGACATCAGCCCAGGCACTCAAGGACAAAGCCGCGGCGGTCCCACTGCACAAGATGGCCGCTTGCAACTTTCGTGGCAAGGGAACGGAACTGGGGGACCGGGGGGTGTGAACGTTTCCATGACAATTTTGTGGCAGACCAGCGGAGGGGGGTATCAACATATATGCACGTCTGCTAGCACAGTTCCACTGACGATGGTATATGTTACAAAAATGGAAGAAAAAAACTCGTATCTACATAACCTACGAACAACAGAAAATAGACAAAAGGAAAGAGGCATTGACACTCAGAGAATGTTAATCAATCAATTAATTAATTCGTTTATTCGTTCAGTTTTAATACGGGTGACTTAAGATGATAAGTGGCATTTATAATAATGTTGAAAGCTCTGTTGGCGGCACCGTATCCGTTCTTCCAGCCCATTTTCCCCTTGCTAGATTACAGATGCATTCTGGGTCACCGCTCAACTCTTGACCCAGGTCATGCTTCAAAAGCCGATCACAAATACAAACACATTTCTAGAGGACAACACAGCACAACTTAACAGCCTGACAAAAGCAGATAACTGTGCTACTTTTCTTTCTTTCTTTTGTGGTTTTGTTTTTCCAGGCTGCAAGGGTTCCTTTTAAACAATACACCTCACACAATATGTATTATAAAGTATAATAATTAATATATCATTAATTGCAAAATTACGACGCCCCCATCCTTTTACTTGGGACACATTTTGCATTCGTCCGTTACATCCAACACCATGTCTTTTTTCTTTAAAAAGTCGAGGTAGAAGCCTTTCTACAACGTGGGATTTCTATTTTATATTGTCCAATTTAATTTACTTCTCAATCACTTTGGACTTGACAGATACGATCAAAGACTGATCATGTTTCTGCGGTCTCCATAGCTTCACGGCAAATGAGGACAATATTTGTTTTTCTTAATGGTGGCCAACACAACCCGACTAACATACGCTTTAAAAAGAAGGAAAAGAACAATAAATAGAACAAAACAAAAACAAAGCGCATTCACAGGCGCATTTGACAACCCACAAAAGCTGAGGTGGCTTTGACCCAATTTAGTTCTTCTAAATCTAAATTACTGTTGTCGGTACGGGCAGAGTTAATGATTTCCTAAAGAAGAATTCGAATCATACTTTACACTTCAAGAGGAAAAACAGTTACTGGCAAACAACTTTTGATAACAGCAACCAAAGTATCAAATCCAGACTGAAAGTGAAACTGAACGCTTTAGGTGGCCCTTTGCGTCGAATTAACCGCTAGTTTGTATATCGGCGTAACACTATCTAACTACGACAGCGCTGCAAATACACGTTCCTTCAGTGAGTTCTGGAACGAATATCTCGTCACATGACTGATTCTCCAAACGCTTAGGCCTCCTTTAACCCTCCCTCTCATCCCGTCCCAGAACACATCCCAGCCCTCGCCAACGAACTCAGAAAATGAAGACAGACTCAGGAAAGCAACTAAAAAAAAAAAAAACGACAGGACCATCAGTTTCTTTTCCGCCTGACCTAATCTTCAAGTCTCTACAGACCCACGAGGGCCTCTCGAACGAAGATCCAGATGGTCACCATCTGTTATCCAGGGCACTGACCAATAGCCACGGAATTCTCTTCTGTCAAACATTTTTTTTATCGTCACCAACTCTTTATTACTCCACGAACATTCTTTATAACCCTGAATAATCGCCGGATAAATTCACATATATCTATCAGTGGCTTTATCTTAAGAGCACATTTGATTATTCAGTCTTATATGAAGCCTTCTCGACCATCCAAACATAAACGATCAGTTCATCCATGTCTTTCCCTTTTCCCCACCCCGATCACTTATGACAGGAGATCTTGACGAGGATGCAGGCATAACCAGAACAATGTTATACTATTCCTCTGTCCCATCCCGCACTCTGTCCCATTCCGTCCTCTCGAAACATGCCTCAAAACTAAAATGTATTGCCTATAAGTTATTTTAGCTCATTGACGACTGTCTGAACGAGGAACAGAATGACCTCTCGAATTAATTCAAGGGCATCATTTGAAAACCATATTAATATCTCGCTTCTGTATTTTTGGACGGTGAAAACGAAATTTACACGAGACAACAGAGAATATAGCTTTCAATAGTTGATAAGGGTTGCTGATTTGAACAGAAAGAAGGCGGAGAATGAGTACTGAGAACTGTCAACAATGAACAGTTTTGAAGACATCTAGATCTAGTTTGCAGGATCTATCTATAGTAACCTACAGCAAGTACAATCCCTGCGAGTCAGACGACAACTCTTCTGCTTATGATGATTGCTGATCTTGCTTGGAATGACTGCCTCCTAACACAAAATAAAATACAAGTATAACATCTGGCGCTGGCGTCTTTTGGCAATATACCAGTGAGTGCAAGAAAACCATTGTCATTATTGAGGGAGGCACAGACTTCACAGAGATTACCATTCCTATCCAATATATAAATTGAATTAAATCACAATACGCTTGCCAGTGCCCGAGTTTCTAAGGGTACTGGAAGAGAACTCACGGTCTTCGTGGGAGATTTTTGAAATATAGGTCACACCGATACTGCCCTGCGACTCAAAGTGTATTGCACGCGTGCGCACCTCAATGTTGATATTTCAGAAGATTTAACTGTTACTCAAAGAAAACGTGTTTGGTGTTTTCAATGCGTCATTCTATCGAACGTACAATTCGGAGCAAACGCTCTCGCGAGTTTACTATTCAATTATTTTCATCTTTTTAGAACAGCGTCACAAATGTAGTAAGTTTTTCTCGGCTTTATGTAAGTAGAAACACAGATTTTTATACAACAATATTGTGTCCCAAATTTCATATGGATACATTCAGTAGTTTTCGAATCCATAAGCCATTTATGGATTTTGTTGCAGATAGAACCCACGGCCATCGTGAGAGATTATTTACAAATCGCTCAACCGATCGCCCTGCGACTTTAAGTATAATTATGGCAAGTGTGCGCACCTCGATGTTGGTAGTTTGGATGATTAACTGAATGCTACTCAAAGAAAACGTGTTTGGTGTTTCGAACGCGTCATTCTGTCGAATATACAAATCGGATCAAACACTCTAACGAGTCTATTATTCAATTATTATTGCATTTTTAGAATTACGCCCAAAATAATGAGCTTTTTTTTTTCGGCTTTATGTAAGTAGAAACACGGATTTTACCCAACGTTCAACAGTTTTCGAGTCCATAGGCCTTTTATGGGCTTTGTGCAGATTTTCGGTTTAGATGCATGTCTGTGTGTGTTTGTGCGCGCCCGCGACAGGGTTTTCTTCTCCAAACAGCACAGTCTCCTTGGGGTACGGAAATGTGTAAAAGTTCGCATAACAAAGTAAAACGAAAGAACAGCACATCCTACGCCTTTCCCCGTGCTGGGAAAAAAAATTAAAAGGGTATTTCTAAATTTCAATACGATATAGGATAGCCATACTTTATTTTCAATAAATATAGCATGGTCTTTCTACAGGTGCACATGTCTCACTACAGATCAAAGGAGAGATTGCTTGTAAGCACCTGCAGATTTTGACAAGTCATGCCGTGGTAAATGGATATACCTAAGATGGAAAATCACCATGAAGTTGATATACGAGTCTACGTGAACACTATCACGCGTGCCTGAAATTATAGTTCTTCTGTTTTATATAATGGGATCTTTAATGCACTTGAAACAATTAAATGTATGTTCTAAAGCAGGAAAGAGGTGATGAATTACATGTCAAGTTTATGGTGGAAACCGTAGTATTTCCTTCACACATGTACCTGAAGATGTCCATGTGTTGGCATTTCTGGCTTGGTTGGCAACAAATTCATCAGACAAAGGAGAGTTCAGGAGAGCGAGAGCGAGAGAGAGAGAGAGAGAGAGAGAGAGAGAGAGAGAGAGAACGAGAGACACAGAGATGTAAAATCTGACACTCAACATAGTAGTATGTGCATTGGGATAGCTCATGGAAAAGCTGGACTTGATAGATAGGCATCACATGCAAAGATGCCTACATATATGGCTCTAAGCGCTTTGCTGCTTGTTTTCGATATGTTGACTACGATACACATTTTATGATTGCTCTTGGGTACGATGAAGGAGCTTGACTGAGAAAGGTGTTTTGACCATAGTAACTTGGAATTCAAGTTGACTATGCAAGCAATCACTAGGCTGGGAATTCGGCACAACCTTTTTAGGGATTCAAAATCGCCGTTCATTCATGGAGGTAAACATGTAATTACGGGTTAGGCAGAAGCCTCTGCAGGGACTTCCTCTTTTCAAGGAGAGATTTACCTTTTTTACATCAACATATCAATGAGCTTTCGACTACGTCAGCTTTGAACACTCTTTTGAACAAAAAGATTGAAATGCCTCTTGAGATTTCGTCCGTTCGCTGCCTGTAGAACTATGAGACATTCTATCTTAGAACTTCTCACTGCCACAATTTGTTAGACAACAACCCATATTTTCAAAGGGAACATGGATATTTGACAAAATCAACTCGTTCTAATGTAAACAGACAACAGAATCAGAGTGGAAAATGTAAACACAGGTAGGCCTACATGTATTATTTATGCCATATAAAATATCAATAGCGGTAGTGCTTTGTAAGAGACAGCAGCAGTTCTGATTCTCTTTGTCTCCTGGCCACATGCTTTCCACCATCATTTACCATCCTCAAGACCAACATTCCTCTTTCCTCCACCGCCCTGCCCTTCCCAAACAAGCGCACAGTTTGAACCCTTTTCGCGACACTTAACTGAGCGGATGTGACGCATGTGGCAGATAGGTACAGCAGATGACTGTGTGATTGCCTGGCAACCAGCCTGAGACAGGTAACAAAACAACCCGACTTTGTGAGAAAACAGCGTGTACCTCAACGGTTCTCTGCATTTTTCTCTTCCGTGACAGCAGTATCTCAGATAAAAACCGCGAAACAGATTGATGCCAAACCACAGATAGATACTTCATTTACCTGTTATACAAATTATAATTAAGCAATTATTTATTGGAACAATAATCTCTCATTTTAAGAAATCAACTTCAAGGCTTAGAATTGACCCCAGCAGCTTCTCATTAAACAACAGTGGCTTACTAAATCTTCCTGGCAATAATTAAGAATTTTGCCTTTGAAACATTTGTTTCAAAATTCTGGCAAAGTGAAAGACACAACTATGACCAGCAGAGGGACGGGCGTGAAAAAAATGGGACACTCACTCAGGGTTAATTTGTTAAAAAGATGAGACTCTCTGGAATTTGCGATCACATTCATGAGTTGGCCCGATCTACCTGAGTCATGTGGGTGAGTGCGTACCTCCGAGTGATGCGTTACAAGCCCCCGTTCTCTCCCACTTCATTCACATGTTTACTCCTGTGACACGCACGTGTGTCAAAGAAATACGCAGCTTTTACCGGGGTAGCGAGCTCGCCCTTTTCAACTCTTTGACTGCCCCTGGCTATAGATATTTCGGTAACGAAAAAAAAAACAAAAACGTTCCTTTTCTCGAATCTTGTTTTTGGGCAGTTACTTTTTCACTGCTAAAACAAATCCTTTATTCTGTATCTATGACTACTTATGAGGACTGCCAAGTTAAAGGCATATCTCATTTTGGTTGTAGTTGGACACTTTTATAATGTTTTACATGGGGACGATTGAACTCAGTTAGCGGAAATGACACGTGCACACTTTGCTAAGCTCACTCGTAACGTTTCCTCGTTACAAACTTCAGAGTGGCCGGAAGATTCGTTTGACCCTGGCAGGACAAGAGCAGGATTGATCTACATGTCCGAAAAGTTCATAACATAGGGGTTCTGAATTGTCTCTGCACATCACATCAACAAGAAGATGAAGCTGTCAAAAGCACTAGGAAATGCCAACGTTATTATAAAACTTCTTTATTCTTTTTTTACAAAATGCAGTTAGAATAATAATATTATTAGTGTTCAGTGATTCAGTCCATGCCAAAGATAGGGAATGATACCGACACTGTGTGATATAAAAATGTGGATATTGATGAACAACAAGAAGAGAAGGCAAAGAAGAAGAGGCTGAACAAAAAGCAAGGAATGAATCTCACTGGAAGAGTAATGGAGCTGGCAAAAGAGGAAGGTGTAAGAGCAGAAGAAGGAAGAGAAGAAAGGAAGAAAAAGAGGAGGAAAACCATAGCAAGGACAGGAAGAAAAAAAAGTGGAAGAGAGTATGAAGGAAAACAAAGGAGGACAGAAGGCGTAAAGGAAGAGGGAGAAGAAGAAAATAAAAGAGGAGAAAAGGAAAAGAACAAATAAAATAGAAAGATAAGAGGTGGAACAATAATATACTATTACCAAAAGAAAACAAAGGAGGAGGGGAGGTGGCAGTGAAGAGACAACGACAATAAAGATAAGAAGGTGAAGTTGATAATAATGACAACGACGGCAAAGAGGGAGAAACCGAGAAAAAACACAAAAGAAAAGAAAACAGCACTTGCCTGTAGTATGTAGCCTCTCGCATAGTCCTCGTACGTCCAGCCGAAACCGTGTAGAACCTGCAGAACCTCCTCGTGCTGTAGAACAGAGAAGAGGCGATCCAGCAAGATCTTCAGCCTGACTGGGGTGGCTTGAGCCCCGTACAGCATCAGGCTGGCGATGTCAAAGACAATATTGGGCTGTACCACCTCTACCTGCAGGCCCAAGTTCATCACATGGTTGGTACCCAGTTTATCCAGGGCTGGGAAAGAGATGGACAGAAGAGAATCATAAGCGAAGAAAAGATAAATTTAATTTGCTAGGAAGCCAAGATGAGACACAATGGCCAAAGGTGGACGTAGATGCCATGAGAACTAAGTAAAAATGGTAAGGTGGGAATATACCAATCCAAGTTCATCACATGGTTAGTGCCTGATTGTCAAGACTGGAAAACTGACAAACTTAAGATAAGGAAAGAAAATAGTTAAAGCAAAATAAGATATCAAGGTGAAATCTGATATACAGGATGGTGCAAATGTAGGTATAAAGTTATGAAAAAAGAAAACACTGACAACACTCATTGCAGCAATTATACAAACAACTCAATAGTGTATGTACATGTAAAAGTATTATTATAGTTATGGTGAAATGTGTTATTATGACTAATGCCATTGAAAATATTAAAAAAATGAAGCCACTTTATTTACTGGGCTAACAATTTTAATGAATGAAGGATTACAACATTGACGTGATATATACTGTATACCTACTTTGCACCCCCGTCTGCTCCCCCCCCCTCCCCAAACCGTATTATACAGATTCGGAGATACAATGAAATGAGACAGATAAGAATAAAAAAAGATAGGAAAAAGCCGAATTGTTCACATGCGCGGGCATAGTATTTTTATCTATTAAATACAAATCAAAAGAATTTTGAATGTAAATTATTGACATGGCCTTGCAGGAATGTGGTAAGATACACTATATAGTAAGAAACAGCAAAATGCAAGATGACAGAACATGCCGTGGTATGGCCTGAAATGATAAAGCCTGGAAAGTTAAGAACATTTGTCGAATTGTAAGATGGGTAACCTCAGGGTATCGACTTGGATGGTAAGATTTATATTCTTCTTTTACTATATCAAGAACAGGCTGTGAAATGTCTGCGACAGATCATATCTCGTGGCTATGTAATGTGTTAGCGTGTATGTGTGTATTATGAGTGTGTATGTCTGTGTGTGTTTGTGTACATGTGAGTGTAAAGACACCATGAGCCTGGACAGAGACAAAAATGACACGGGACACAAAGTCACTTCTCTGATAATACCAATATCAGAGGCTGTACCTGAAAGTGGAAGGAGCATCTTATGGCAATGTTTAATTTTTATTTTTTATTTTTTTTATCACCAGCTTAAAACTAGGAAGGGGAGTCAATAAGATGTTGAGAAAAATCCAACACAAATTATGCAAAAAATATATCAGTAAATAAACTAAACGAGGACCACACTTCTGAAAAATAACAATAATTCCTTAAAAAAGCAAAATAAGAGATCATATTGAGTTCTTGAACCATATCATGTCAAAGAATAAACAACAATAATACTCATGGTCTCCTATCATAATATTTCAAGAAGAAAAAAGGAATCGTCGCCGCTGTAAAGAATAAAATCATAGTATTTATTTGTCTGTTTATTTGTTTGTGTTGGGGTTTAACGGCAAATCAGCACGATCATAGTGTGCTTTACTTGCATGCAAGTTCTAGAACTAAAGGAGTGACATCCATCTGCCGACTCTACATGTTCAAATGAGAGGAAGGAAATCAGATCTGGATCATCAGAAATGGTCACTAGCTAGACAACGGGCGTCATTTGGCCAGCTCCTAATTGCCTTGAGGAGGATAATTAAAACGAGGTGGCCAAGCATCATTGGCGCTTTGACGATAAGTTAATTAATAAGGACCCAGGGGACTCAGTCTCGCTCCTCTATTGGAGACGTCCTCTGACCACTATTGTGCGGATAACAGGGTCCAAATTCGCAATCTTGAAGCTGTAAGTGATTTGGGAGGGCCACCAAAGAGCTGGGGACTTGAACTGCTGGGACATGCTTTATGGTGGCTCCCTATTCCAGATTGACAATACCTCCCTCGTTTGTTTCTGGCTACGCCCAACAGTCCAGATTGACAAAATGACGTTCTGTCGGCAGCTGTGGGCAGCAATCAACGCCTTGTGACAGGATACTAATCAAATGGGTAGTCGGCTTTCTTGGTGTGGATTACAGAGAGAGGGAGAGAGAGTCCAACTTCTACCATTGCACAACGGGTCAAGTTACTGACCTCTGGCTGCACTCCCCATCTAACTGGACAGCTTTGAAGTCATTGGCCGCCCAAGATAGACCTGGGGGAAACTTGATAAATGACTTATCAGCCAAGCCGGATGAAGACTCGATGTTTCTAGGATTGCCTATCGCCTGGTTGGCAATTTGGACACTGTGCGACCTAATACAAGAAGCGTGTTTCTGTAGGCTTCCACATGCCTGCGCTCTGATTCAATTTGGCTGTGATCTCTTGCGTTACAAGGACCAAGTTAAGACTTGGCCTACAGGGATGAGGAGAGGCGAATTATCTCATTGGCTGTGTAATTAGCCAAACTCGGGTCCTGCCTGCATCCGAGAAGGGAGGTAAACATGTCCAGCCTGGTCTGCTGATGCCAATCTTGACAAGACTGGGTACTGCCGCTTGTCAGGAGTGGAGCTGCCTGAGATCCTGCAGGGGAAAGGGTGACCTAACTCACTTATTACGTGGGGATTGAAGGATGAAAGTGGAAAGCTTTTCAGTGAGTTAAACAGGTAAAGGGCCAGTTGACTGGCCGGGTTATCAGGTGACCATCATGGCACAGTTCACCCTTGGCTGGGGGCCACAATTTCAACTATTGGGAACATTCCACCACGAAGAGCAGGATATGGGAGGGACGGACTGGCTGGCAACCTGTAGATGAGGTAGACATAAACGTGACAACCATAGCCATATTTGGCCGGGTCGTTTATCTCTTTGCTGTAGCTGACCATTTAATTTTACTTCAGCACATTTTCTCACACTGGGCCAAATCAGCACCAACCACAGACGGGTGTTTGAAGTTGAACACTGACGCAAAATATAACTTTGACAATAATTTCAAAGCATTACATCAGTATAGTGGAGATTTTCTTCCGCAAAAATACGTGCTTTCAACAGAGATATAGGATTTGGTTTGGCTTTCAGCACTGACAAAAATCAGCGACAAAAGAGAGAGGGATCTGACAATGAAAGGGTTATGAACGTGGTCTTCATTATTTTATAAAAGTGGAGATAGCAAAGCAGTTCTCATCTGATCTGGGTTTACTCTTTAATTTCCCTGTGAAACACGGGGAGAACTAGAGGACTCAAAATCTGCGTTCCGTACAAACTGTGGAATCAGATGACGTCCGTTTGAAAACCGCTGGCCCCAGCTCGGCCTTCCTGTTTGCTCACCCTGAACCCGAGCCTGGCCAGAAGCCGACAGAGCAGTAGCTGATCCCTGACGCTGCAGGCACAACTGGCTGGCACTCGGAACAGCCAGGGCATCACCAGGTAGATAGGTGATGGCTGAAACAGGACCACTTTACCATACATAATGCTGAGCTAAAGGAGAGAGACGGATTTGGGGAGAGGGGGAGAGGAGGGTTGATGGACAGAGCTGAGACTGAGAGGCGAGAACGGGACAGGGAGAGAAAATAGGAGAACGAACAGCGCAAATTAAGAAAATCAGGGAGAAGAAAAATGAGAGAGACAGAAAGAAACGGAGAGAAAGATGGTCGAGAAAAGTAGATAGAAAAGGATAGATCAAATTTGGAGCATTAATGTAATGAAAGGGATGAGGCAGATGAATCTTTTCAAAATACTTGTGACACCTGCATAAGCACTGACTGACGACATAAAAAACGAGTTTTCAATTTAATATTTTAATCTGCAAGAAACAGATTAGGAATGGCACAAGAGAAGAGGCAAATGAGAAAGGCAACCATGACCAAAGTGATGAGAAAAAGAAAAGTGAAAGAGAGAGAGAGAGAGAGAAAGAGAAACAGAAGACGGAAAGAGACATGAGAGAGAGAGAGAGAAGGAGGGAGAGACCTAAAGTTAAGAAAACACCATAAAGCCAAGAGCAGAAGTGATGGAGGGCAGGAGACATGCATAGCTAGGTGAGAAGCCATCGGCTCTCGCTACCTGTCCCACACACAAAAACCGCGTATTATGTCCTGGATCAGAAACTCAAAGCTGTGCGAATATACGTCATGTATTTGATTCATCTCCAGCTGGAAGACTATTCGGTTGACATGTTTTTCTTCATTTTTTTTTTCGCTGATTCTCTTGTCCTGTTGTCGTGGAATAAATTTGATTTACCAGTCGAGAGCGAGACGAGATTTTATCACACATGAAACATTTTGATTCGCTAAAAAAAAAAAAAAAATGCCCGTTGATATTCTTTTCACTGCCATCACTATAATCCATGGGCTTTGTCCCTGTTCGTCTCTTCCAAACTGCATCTTATATATCGTTTCTGCATTTTTTACCGCGAATACACGAACGTTTACAGGCAAACTGGATGTCTGATCTTCTGCAAGGACAAAGATCAGTGATCGGAGAGCAGTAGAGACACCGGGCCGTGCGTGTAGATGGGGAGTGCTTAAAGGTCAAGGAGTAAATGTTTCTTATTCATTCACAATACAGGCACCAGTACACAAATGTCCCCGCTCATACATGCAGAATATTCAAACGTAGAGTAAATCTTAGCTATCAATGTCCCAATTTGGCTTTGCTGTCGTAGTAACTACAGTGAGAGTGAGTTTTGCTTGTATCTGATGTCGTCAACTGGACATGACTTTTACATAGATACTGCATATTGAGGTATTAATGCTTCATTCAAAGATTTATTCGTACATGCGAGCTTGCCGATACTGTGCTGGCTGCAGAAGAACGACAAAACTGTCGAAAGTAAAAATTGTATTTTTCAACAGAAACTCAATCAAACACCTTTGTTAATACAATTCTCTTTTGACAGAATGCACCATAACAAACACACTTAGCCCAGTTCTGGCTAAGAGAAAAATTGCAAAGAATCATGAATATGAGAACTGGAATAGATCTTTCCAACATACTACAGTTGTAGTAATTTATTATTGCCCTGACGAAGAACCAAGATCTTTTATTGCCTGACGAAGAGCCAAATGGCTAGTGATATTAATGTGTTCAACATCAAGTTCTTCATATTGTTTTCTTGCTTTTTTAAAAATGTATTTGGTTAGTTACCGGTAGACAGTCGTCTTAGATTTGAAGACATTTTTATAAAACAAGATCAGGAGTATGGATGATGACACTAGTGCCGACTAAAGCATTTAAATGTCAGAGGATCCATGATCTCCTTGAGATCATGACAACATGGCCGAGGAAAGACTTTAAAGAGTTGGCATGTTTCAGTCCCCACCATTCCCTCCACCCCCTCTGTCTTTCCTCGTTCCTCCTTGAACTCTCAAACGCTATTCCTCTCTGCATATCTCTTCTCAAACGTGATTCCTTTCTTGATAGGAATGAATCCTAGTCAGGTAACTGATAAATAACTCATGTGAGTGAATTAATCAGTGTTTCTATAATTCCTCTTCGAAATTTAAAAGTGACAGAATCTTGTTAAATGTCCTGGGTAATTTAAGTCTATTCACTGAATTCTGAAAAGTGAAAGTGTGATTTAACTCTGATATAAATTCTTTCTGATTCATCAGTTTGAAATGCGATCTCCTCGTACAAGTTTATTGACAACAAAAATAACAAAATGCAGCAGGAAAGAATATTCTCGTCTCCCCTCCCCTCCACCCCCCCCCCCACCCCCATCCCAAATTTTACAGCCACCCTCCATCCTCATCGTCCTATTCCACTACCCATTTTTTTTTTTTTTTACTGGCATTGCTTTTGAACATTTGTTCGGCTTTGCAGGCAGGAATTCTCTTTAAACGACAACCGTTTGTAGACAAAGCAAAAGGTGGTAATTGTTCATTACAGAATCACCAAATAGCCCGCCAACCAATAGAAATCCGCGACAGGTGAAAGGAACCGGAAATGCGTGAGAGAACAAGCAGACGTGAGATATCGTATGGACGTTTTATTGTTTCTAGAAAACTTAAAGTAAAAATATAAATTTACAAAAAGAAATTATCTTCAAATTTCAGGACAACGGCTCAGGTGATCGTTTCGTCTGTCGAAATAGCAAATTAAAACTGACGCGGATTTCGGCTGTTTTGCATTGTTTTATTGTTTTCACGCCCTAGCTTGGGGCTACCTGTGCAGGACCAGCAGAGATCACAGCGGCTTGGGAGGAGGGGCGGGGGGGGGGGGAGGGGGAGGGGAGAATAATCCAATCCACCTGTACAGTTGAGTCAAAATTGCCTCATTCCCATGCCGTCCCGAACCTTCCTCTTCTATCATACCGTTTTACTCAGTCCAACAAAACATTACACAGGGGTTCAGAGGCCAGGTAATCCTATCCCTTTGGGGCTGGGCAGAGGAAGGAAAGGGGGGGGGGGGAAGAATTCTAATGCTACACACAATCACATAATTATACACACAAACACTCACACACTCACGCATACAATATAACCTTTGTCTCTGTGGCACAGCCAAAGAGTACTCTCGTAAACAACATCAACATACTGATATAACTGCATATTCAGATGCAATATATAATCTTAACATATTACCCCACAATCCTGATCCGCAATGTTCTTCAGTCAAGAGCAAATTAATGATATACGGCGTTTTCATAAATTTTTGCTTGACCAAAACGAACCACGTTTTTTTTTTTTTAAAAGAGAGGATCTAGATGACCTCAGAGATACAATTGTTATGTTTCCATTTAAACAATACTGACTTTTGCATGTTCTGCTTTGCCGGGTCAAGTCAAGTCATTTTAAGCCGTAAATCTCAATGAAAGATTATATTGTAAACTAAACGTCTAAAATATGTTGTTATTGTCATGTAAACAACAACAACAACAACAACAACAACAATAACAGCAATTTTTTTTTGGACTAGGTGCCAGAAAAATCAACTAGCAATCTTTTTCTTCACTCGAATATAACAAGGCGCGCCCATCTTCGTCTTTTCCCATAATATAATATATTATGTTTATTTCAATCATGTTTCAAACTCCTACAGCAATATGTATATCAATAATTCTCCCCCCCCCCTAGACCCCGCAACACACACACACATTCACGCATACCTCAGTCCTCTTTAACATCATTAAGCGAACATGAAGAAATTCAGTAGCGCAATATCAATAACACTGTAGATTGGTAAAGAAGTGTGGAATTATGTCTAAATATCAAAATAGTTCCAATGGTCTAGTGCCACCAGGTGACCTGAACACTGTAACTAAATATTCCAAGGCATTTGAATAAACCCTATATCTCACCCTAAGTCTTACCCTAACCCTAATCCCAAATTCAGCTTCAACCCTAAATCTAATCCTGCTCATACCCCTCCTGAGGCCACTTGGCCTAGTGTGGAACTTCTTCCTACTAAAGTCTAGAATCTAGATCTGGAATCTACAAGGTCTAATCCAATGTCCTGAAGAATATGAAACGATACAATTTGATTGGTCGAACAGAAAATTTGGTCGTAATAGATCACTCAGACTAATTCGACCACCTGGTCACAATAACTAGTCCGTTGTGTTAATTACAATTTCTTAAGACTAAAAATATGATTGGAGATTCATATGAGTAACCCCACACCATTCTAAACAGGAATTGGAAAACTGCCGAGAGTTTGTTTCACAAAGTATTTTTTAAAAGTGAGATGAATGTTCATGCCGAATTGTTTGCAAAGTATTCAAACGTAAAACAAAACTTTATTCAATCTCTGTCCAAGTTTCCGTTCTAAATGTTTACAGTAGCTCTGAATCAGAATTAATTCTAAGGGAGAAAGTTATATTGACTGTATCAGAAAATCTAATGGTATATAAAAAAATGACTTTTAATATGTAGCTACCTAATATTGTATATCTTTTACTTTCACTTGCACACTTTCACTGCCAAGACAATGTCAACCAGAAATTGGTCACAGTTTCTGCACGGCACCAAGTGCAGAACTGTCTATTGCATGAGGGTAAGGGGATCCCGTTATTTTAACTATGTCATATACTGATGGCTCATAAGCAGATTCAGCTACGTGTAAATGAGCATCATGGAGGGCATGGAAGTTTAAAGGCAATTACGTAGATAGATTGTTCAATTTGAAATAGAGATCACGTTCACTGTTTCAGTGGACAACCACTGAGATTTCAAATGAAACGTCATCATTAAGAAAGATTTCCAGAATGTGATATTCGGAAAAAAAAAAGTAAAGAGCAAAAATCTGAAGGAAAGAACCAATCAAACAAATGGTGTCCGGGCGAGCGTTGCTGCACGGAGATGATACTAGATAAGGGACATACACAGCGGAAGCCAGGTAGCTACGACACCAGACAGGTCCAAGAATGGAATCCTCACGGAAAGAAGATAAGAGCGGACCTCGGACCTCCCATTTGTGATAATGATATTTGAACGAAGAATTGACGAGGAGCAGTGAGTCATGGAATGAAATGGCAAAAGTGTCTTAACACCGGATGGAGTGCGGGTCTTTGTTCGGTCGCATTTGCACTGGAAAGCAGGATTAGCGTGATGATGATGACGATCATATCTTTTTCTTTGTTACCTCCATAAACAATCAAAAAGTTCGAAAAATAGGCCAGTATCATCACTTTATTCAGTTTTTAACATGTTTCTTTATTGTATGAAATTAGTTGTCGTTAGACAGTCTGTCTTAAATTATAAGATATTTGTATAAAATGATGATGATTTTTGGTGTATTTGATTAGTTACCGGTGGACAGTCGTCTTAATTTTTAAAGATATTTTTCGTAAAATGATGATGATGATGATGATGATGAGCCAGGCGGGCTCGGAAATTTTGCGTTCTCAGTATTTTCAGTCATTTTATCCGTTTAATTCTTCAGATTCGTTGTTTTATTTATTTATGTATACTGCATTTAAATTCGGTAGGGCTTATATCTTAAAATTCATGACATTATGATAATAATGATGATGTGTGCGTGGATTTTGAAACAAACTGCTTGTTCAGCAGCATCTAACAGTTAGCTCAAGTTTTAGTATAATATTGTAACTCTCTTTTATTTCAATTTACTGGCTTGCAAAGAGACTAGGCAGCAACAACACTCCTTAAGATGAGACTATGTTCATATTTACACCGTATTATGTAGATGTATTCATCCGCCATAAAGAGGCGCTGTGTCGGGTCTTTACCCCGTGATCGATATGACAGCCGGTGGAGACTTTCAGCGGCCGCCATCAGAAATAGTCATGGCAAACAGGAGGAAAACACACACGGGGTGAAAAGATGAAAAAGAGAAGACAGGCATTAATGGATTGTGTTGAGAGTTTAGTGAGTAGTGCCTACATTTCCCCGTGAGCAGCAAGGTCAGAGACCCAGGCAGTCACCCCGTGCAGACTTAAGAAGTCGCTGTTCTCTCCACATAGGTGTTATTTAGCTGAGCGGGATGTTGTGGGGAGGGGGGGGGGATGAAGGCTAAGGGTCAAAGCAAGCCATGTAAACGGCAGCCACATATGAATCCGGCGAATGTGACATCCTGGCAACAGTCTGTTTTGCTAGCTGGCGAAATATTAAATTTCTGCTTTTAGTGCTTGATAAACGGAACTGAAAGACTGAGCAAGATACACCAGATCGAGATTTTGATAAATATGTTGATCAGGATAAAAGCTTATTTCCCCATGATAACCAGTAACCATGGAAGTCGCGGTGGCTATATGGTTAGGCCTCTGCTACTTGGCGACGAAAACTCCCGTCGCGCACTTCGCGGGTTCAATTCTCTGAACCTACCGTGGCGATGGGAAGGATTTGGATATTAGAACCTGCATTTTTTCAGTGACTCAACAGTCCCCTGGCTTCATGGGTAGGGAGGTGGGACACATAGTCTTCTCGGATAATATATTTCGGAGAGCCCGTGTGTAAGTTACCCGTGTTACAGAATCCCTGACAAGTTAAAAAGTCGGACGAAGAATGGGCGGGGACGTCGCTGTCCAGGTAAAATTTCAAAATTCCCAAATTTCAACCCACAAAAATTCTTCACACCAAAAGCAGGACGGGCACTTAAAGCCGAGATAATCCTACTTTCTTAGGATTGAAAGGCTACATACATGATGAAAAAAATAAAATCAGTACCCTCTATCGGCAGAATGTTTAACAACCAGTAACTCAAGATATCAACCGGCAAACTTAATGAGTGGTCGTTTATTAGTCAATTATTATGACAAAGTCGGTATAAAGTTATGGGAAGTTATGCGCTGGTGAATTCTAAAGGCTGGCTTTGAGATTGAACATGATTTGTGTTGCTAGTAATTATTTAGATTGACATAACACAAAATATGAAATACCTACCGCTATAGCTCTTCAGTCGCCGCACTGGACTTATTCCGCTATTCGTCCAGGCTGTATATTTGCAAATTTAAACAAGCGGTAATTACACTTGTAATTGCCTGTTCCTATGAACTTCGTCTTCGAGACAGGAATTCGTTCGTTATTTTCCTTTGGTGAACTGAATGATAACTTTCCGAGTATTTACACATCAAATGTAAACACCAATACTCGCCCAGTAAATTTATATCTGAACTTGTTAACAATGATTGTTGTGCACTCAAGTACAAACATACGTGTACGCTCAAAAAAAAAAAGCTCACTTTTTGTTTTGATTTTTCTGCCTCTATTTTTTTCCTTGCTTTGACTAACCTTGATTGCCATAAAACAAGCTCATGAGAGTTCTATGGAAAAAGAGCACAGTGGCATCGAGAAATATATATATACAGGCAGAATTTGCTGCTGGCAAAGGACTGACAAAAATCAACATGAAGTTCATTCACAACAAAATGCCGGTTGAGAAAAACTGTGACTGCAAAGACTACCCGGCAGGACAACATTTGATGACGTATATCAAATGATCAAAACCACATTGATATCAGGACAACAGTTACGGAAACGAGCTGCTAAATCTTGGTCGCCTTCATTTTCGTAAGAACAGCAGAAAATCAACAACATTCAAATAGCAATATACATGTTCTTGTAGGCTTACAATGCACCCAGTGCATGGACGATGCTAGATACAAGTGAGTACAGCTATTTCTGACAAAGAGCGAATTGACATTAACGCTGGTCAAAACCCTTTCAAAGACATTCCTTGCATCTTTGGAAGCTTTGGTTGGATGTCTTTTCACGTGTCACTCTATCCTGAGGGAAATATGAACATATCTACGCCTCTATTACCCAGAGGATAAAGCCATGATAATTCGCCTGGTGAGATCCTCTTTGTCTTTTAAATGCCATTGATAAGGACAACGTAGTTCTGCATGTTCTGCATGTTCTGCTTTGTCGCGATTATCAAGCGAACAAAAGAGACACGAACATAATCAATGCTCGTCTCTTGTAAAGCGCTGAACTAGGATGGCTGGTATTGTGAGTTTCTCGCTTCAACAGATGGTTTTCCGTTAAACTTGAAGTTGAAGATGTGAAGAAAATAAACCAATTTTTAACTAGTCTTTGTTCGATCTTTCATACCCAAGAGAATACCAAACTGTTACCTCGATATTGCTCAAATGATGAGGCGCTCTCTCCCTCTAGGAAGACTATGATTGGAATCGCAGAGCCATATATCCGTAATTTCTAAACGGGAGAGGGAGAAGAGCAGAAGTAATCTGATTGTTCTCAAGATAGATACAACGTAACAATCCAGATTTATTTTGCACAAAGCCCATTTCATTGTTTTCCAACACTGTCCCTATTTATGCCATATTATGCCAAACTTCTGACATAAAGATGCTTTCTGAAGCTGTATAGGGCATTGGAAAGAAGCTTCAGCCCCTGGCCGTCTGATAATCTCTTATCCGTCTCTCTATTTCTCCACATATCCGCCTTTACCTTAACTCCTTCCTTGGCCGAGGTAGCGGTCAGTGAGAGTCTAAAGCCAGCAGTCAGTGACAGGAAACTCAACATGTTTCTGCCTGACTAATGAAAGGACCAGGTGCAATCAACGGCCTGTGCCACCGTCAGTGGGGTGAGTACCTCCTGACTTTCTTATCTCTGGCCACGCACGGCTCACCGGGCCCAAACCCCGTGCCTAATGCTGTCAGGCTGCCCCTGGAATGCACGGTAGCGGCGCGTGCGGTGATTTAGGGCGAGTCTCTTACCCAACAAGTAAAGTGTGAGCACGTAACGATGCCATAACCATCAGACAGCTGGGACCCATGTCTTCCTTCACCTGTGGCCAGATCCTAAACCCAGTCATTGCTGGTTCCTGGCTAGCAAATGTCTGGAGTCTTTGTCTTTAACAAAGGAAAGGGTAGGGACAGATCCTCATACCAACTCACCCTTGCAAAAGTTAAGAAGAAAATTAGCCGGGTATATCATTCGCTTTGTATCATTTGGAATAATATCTGCAATGCCGGGCAATTGTGAGTTCTATTTGTTGTACTTTTTTGGATGTTAAATAAAATCATAAAATGTCATTTAAAACGAATTTATCTTCGCCTGTCATGATAATTATATTTTTGCTAGCATTTGTGCCTGCAAAAGATGTGCAATTTTCGCTATGCATTGCTGTCCGTGCGCTTTTAAGAGAAGATCAAACGGGTTGATAACGAGACGCTGAGAAGTCCGCTCCACTCCTAGGCAAGACTCCGACAGTTTATGACTCTTTAACACAATCTGCCTCTCTGTGTCACCGAGTGTACCGGAAACCAGATAACTGCCAGACCCAGGTGCCGAACACCGGATGTGTCTGCAGTGCATCTTAATCACTGGCACAGTTAAACGCCATTTTAATTTCTCTGTTTGGGCGGATGTCCAGGGAGACAAAAATATCTCTAGTGTACTAAGTAAATAGCCATTAACAAACCCCAACTTCAGCCGGAGAAATGCGTTTTGATATTGACTGTGAACAATATTTCGAACCCTCCAAGCCTGAGGTAGCCATGTCAGCCCGCTGTTTGTTTGGCCGGAAGTGGCTAAGAGGTCGATGTAATCCCCCAGACAAAAAGAACAGGTGAACGCTGCAGTTTGTCCCTTCACTCCGCCGGGCTACCATCTCAACTCATGGGGCTCAACCACCGACAAAAGCCTCAGACAGCCTGCTATCATGTTGCAAACTCTTGCCATTGTGTAGATAAATCAAACCCGGTTAGAAAGGATATCATCAAATGCTAACAACAACAAGTAGACATCATTGTTTTATTCACCATCAGTCTTGGGTTCAAAGGCTAGGCTGATTCCCTATCATCATTTTATTGTTTCAAAGGCCTTGCTCCTGCTCAAGGCATCACTCCGGAAGTTACATCTGCAATCAATATTTCCCGCTGTTATCTCCAGCCCTGATTTGACACCTCTCGACTTGTGTTTTGTGTAAGCAAAACAAGAGAAAGGCTTAATGAGTTTCCGGAATGAAACCAAAGAAACCACCTTATCCTCCCTCATTTTACGGTTTGATCAATTCTACCTTCAAAAACATCAGATTGCATTGAGCATATTGTATGAACGGCAAAAAAAATACATGTAATCTCACGAAACATCCTTGTCACCATTCGGTGTGGTTCACATTCCATTTAAAAATAAAGACCACATGGGAAAAATGACAGTAGTCACAATCGTGGTTGTCTGCCCTACTAGTAGCCCTCCTACTGAAGTTTCACGCCTTCCGTCTGCCTCTATCGAAAGACGATTGTAATACTATAAATAAAAAACACAAGGATATATTTCTTAAACAAGAATCATACACTTTCAAATCTTAAAATTCATTTTACACAAAACTACTATTTTGTGATTAGGGTTATT
>JBCEWB010000001.1:7736450-7751434 GCA_039654565.1 Peronia peronii
CTATCTATCTATCTATCTATCTCTCTATCTATCTCTCTATCTATCTCTCTATCTATCTATCTATCTATCTATCTATCCATCTATGATAATGCCATTGCATGGCAACGATGGAAAACCAGGACTAGATATCACCAAAGCTCCCCTTATTGCCCTCTCGAATGGGCAGATGCACAGGACTTGGTTAATGCTCAAGTCTGTTTGGCCACGGTGATCTACGACTAACCAAAGTATGGTTATCACGAAAGATGGATGGTCAGCTTGTTTCTAATATCAAAGTTGCTTTACAACAGACAGAACTTAGTGCTGTGGCTAGCAGTGTAAATATTGCAAATATAATTCCTTTACCTTCAAAATCGATAAATGGAGGATATGAAGAGATAATTATGAGTAATTGATTCAAACATTATGTGTAGATTTGATATGGTGTTGGTGCAAATTAATTTCGGTCTCATTTTTCGCCGTATGAAAATTTAAATATAGGTAAAACCACGATTATTTGTTTCAATCTACCATGTGTCGTATATAATGTTTTCATTTTGTCACATTGTCATTGACTGACTGCTGTAATTTAGTAATAAAATTATTCATTTATGAACAATAAAACAATATAAATTAAATTGATACTACTCCTTTGACTGGTGTTATTAATGAAACTAGACTGGATCATATTTTTCTAGCTAACATCTCATTGATTTTTGAGGAGTCTGAATTACATTATTGACGTTTCTTTTATAATGCAGTTTATTGCTCAGTTCGCTTACAAAATATAACGGGGTTCATCTTTGCTCTCAATTGTAGTTATAAAATCTCATGCTGGTTAGACAAAGTAACTTGGAGCAACGGACGTGACAGCTCCAGTGTAGTGCTGCAATGTAGGCTCTGTCGCTATCAGCGAGGATCAATACGCGACGGAATGAGTACCCTCTTGTCGCTTGTGTAAGCTTGAGTAGGTAGGTAGGGTACATAGTGGCCAAATGGAACAGCCCCCAGTCGTTTATATGAGGATAGGAGGGCTGAGTGAGAA
This sequence comes from Peronia peronii, assembly GCA_039654565.1. Classification (NCBI taxonomy): domain Eukaryota; kingdom Metazoa; phylum Mollusca; class Gastropoda; order Systellommatophora; family Onchidiidae; genus Peronia; species Peronia peronii. Next base: position 7,737,475 of record JBCEWB010000001.1, read on the forward strand.
AGGAGTAGTCGTACTCGGGTCTAGATCGGTTTGAAGAGATTGCAGTGTATGAAGCTGGATTTGGATTTGGCCGGATAGGATAATTTTGAACGAGGAGACATACAAGACCCTCTCATGGATTCAGTTATAACATCAGACTTCAATGGAGTCCATTTATTATATGTAGTGTGTTGTTTCACTCTTTTTTCTTCTTTATGCTCTTCAATTATATTTATAAGTATCTAGACTTTTCTCTGTATATGTGAAAAGAAAGAAAATGACAGGAATTCTCTAACATTGGGAATTCTGCCCGGATAGCAGTCAATTGTTTCAGATTTCAGTTCAGCAAGAAACTTCAATATGCGTTGTCGACACACGGAACTTTCACCACTTCATTCTTTTAACAAAACTATATTTCTCAACCAAAAGAGGCCAAGCGATCGCAGGCCCTCAAAATTTGGTTGATTAAAATCGCCATGGCTCTGGGTGTGTCACATTATTCTATTATTCAGGGAGATTGGTTCTTAAATTGGGGTGGCCTCTGGAACTTTCACACACAGATTTGTGTTTGCATGTCCCGTGATCAGATCAGGGGTCGCCAGCAGTGCAATCGGAATGCCAATGAGATCAGAGTCCACTCGGTGTGACCAGTGTCCAAGCGATGTCAACTTAATGTCCACTCCAGGAATAAGCCCAAGAGTGGCGTGATGCCCAAGTGGCCCGTGGCCAAACTGTGGTCAGGCATTAGGCCGATGTCACGATATTCAGTACCACCATCGTCGCTTGTCTTCTTTCTATGACAGTAAACCCACATTTGGAAGACAAGGGACGATGGCGAGGTTTTACTACTGTATAAATCCCCTGGACTGGAAGTGCCACTAATGAATAGTGATAGTTGGGCCAAATGATGCCCGCAGCTCTGTCACAGATAAATACTTTTATACTATTAGTCACCTATGAGCAGATAGTTAGAAACATGGTCAAACAAAATTGGCAGGCAAAAGGTTGGCACATTTGACAGTCCGGGGTTCGCGGCGTAAGGGGTTACTTAACATTTAATCGATCCGTTTTAAGTTTTTTTTTACTTCCGTGACACCGGGGAGCAGGGAATGGGACGTGGAGAGGTAAGCTGGTGAGATTGGAATGGACATGCAATGCGTGCCTAGCTCTGGGCAGATCTCTGGTCCAGATGGTCATCGTTTTGACAGATTTAATCTCTCATCTCTCCCTGGGGCACAGAGTTTTCCACGTGACAAACGCCCTCTGCAAGTCACGGCAAATCAGGAATTAAAGTAGCTTATAATTCACGACGGCCAGATTGATAATTGTTCATGGAGACAGAAATAGGCCTACCAGTTTTTTGTTTGTTTGTTTGTTGGTGTGCTCTTTTTTCTTGCGTCTTCGTTTTGCATGTCTGGGACATGAGGTGTCACAGAATGATTCTTTCGTTCTTTTTTTCTTTTTTTTCTTTCTTTCTTTCTTTTTTTTTCTTTTAAAAATCAACTTTGACTACTACATGACAAACAAAAACTATAAGAAAAGTTTCCCTCGAAAGTATCTCTTCCCACTGTGCAGTCATACGCAGCCCCTATAGACCCCCCAAAAAAGTGTGAACGGTTATAGGCTGAAATCTGATGAATCAAGGATCAGTCAAAAGCAATGAACATATTAAAGAAGAAAAAAGAAAAAGACTTTCGTACATAATATCAATAAACATTTCTAGGTGTACGCGCTCAGAGAAATCGCGTAATGTTTTATACTCTGACGTTTTGAAAATAGACAGCAGATATGAACATTCTTTAAATTCGCTTTCTGTGTCAACTACGAGAAGATGCCAAATTCATGAGTTTAGACAGCCTTACTGCTCCTACTCAAATTTAGATGACCCTCAGACTTAACTGCCTAATATTTCCTGGGTAGATAGAGGCACCGCAGTCAAAGCTGGGTATGAATGGACATGGCGCTAATAAATTCTTAGCCATGACTGTCATTGTAGAGGACGAGTGGAGGACGAGAGCGCCTTTTCCAAAACTTTCCACTTCATCTTATCTAAACAGCGGCACATGAAAAAGCAAACTGAGCAAACTCTGAGTGCTGTTTATGTTCCATTCCCGATGTGCGCGGATGTCTACAAGTATGATAACATGTCACACTAAACCAACAAACAGTGGCGGAGATTGCGTCTTCCTGCACAATCTCAATGCGCCGAGCCCTGGCATGTGGGCTTTTACCACTGGACGTGCACGTCCCAGTCGCAGCCTGCAAACATCAACAGGCCCACAGAGGTCCAGGAAGCGTCCGAGGCCTGGTCTGTATGACGACAGGAGCTCCGGTCCTACTAGATTGCTTCTGTCACCAAGGATTGTTATAGCGCCCCTACACCGGCAGTTCTCTAATGAGATGACTCGTTACCAGGGCCAGTGTTTGACAGAAAACTAAACAAGAGTGGCCGGGTCTGTGTTTGGACAGAAGACCCCGGAAAATTTGTCCGGTCGGACACTGAAGACATCACGTCCATGGGAACATGACAGGCTCGGCGGGCCAGACTGGCACCATAATTCATAATTATGCGTGTGGATGTTGACACATGCTGGCGAGGACTCCGGCTAAAACCTCACTGCTCAAATGTCGGGCGTGACAGGGGCTAAAACTGACCGTCAGCGCTAGGCTGTTCGGACATTGATTCCGGCACATTAGCACAATCTTTCAAGTCAAACCCACCCGGGACCGCTTTTCTCGGCTTGACTTAGAACGCTCATTTACACCAGTCGCCACCTTCTTAATCACTCACTTTCTATTCCTCAGACACACCCCTCCCTCTCCCCCCCCCCCCCAAAATCTCTCGCTTAACTCTCCTTCTTCTAATTTTTCTGTTTCTTCTTCTTCTCCTTCTTCTTCGTCAGTTTGTATAACACTCACAATACTCTTCATTTTCCTTTATTATTTTGGTATCTTCCCCTAATCCCTCACCCCCATCCCCTCCCCGCCGTTTCCCCATTAATTCAGAGTGTAACTGAAACATGGAATTTAAAACGCAGACGCTAAAAAAAAGAAATGTGTAAATTACGGGGGGAAGGCAGGAATTGGATAACCTTTCCATGTGCAATTTTCTCATTTTCTCTATTATATTGACAGCAATGACTATTATCAGTTGACAGTAACAACCGAAGTATAGTTCGCATCTTATTATCATATCACATACTGGATTATCCCAACCAATACAGCCATGGCTTAAATTTATTCCAAATAGCATTTCGACCAACGCCCAGTCCTCTTGCTGTAAATAAAAATTAAGAACTTAGAACCTGTCGGGCACATGCTAGATATCTACAGATAATAATAGCCCTTCCGATTAAAGAGAAATAAGCATAACTTATGTCCTTGCGGAAAATATTATGCAAAGTATCTCTTGACTAAAACCAGCGTTGTTGAGAATCGGCCGGTGAAGCGCTGACGGCGCTAATTCGGCACCATTAGAGGTATTTAAACTAATCCACTTTAAAATTAACTATGCCTTTTAAATTAACAACTACATAACAAAAATGCCATCTTGCAAGATTTGCAACAAGAACAGTGGTTATGACAACATAGAAGGCGTGGCCATAAAGTTTCTTGCAGGGACTCATAAAAAAGAAGAGCAACAAGAAAAGAAAACACACACATACACATCAAACTAACAACAAACAAACAAACAAATAAACAAAAGCAAAATAAAAAGTCCTCAATAGCAGTGTTCCTCCACGAAGACGTCATTTGTGTGGATAGATCTTCTAGTTACATATTTACCATTGAAGATGTAAGTTAATTTGTTGGCGCCTCTTTTAGGGTGCCAAAATATGAGCAACAAATCAGCCATTAAAACAAGCAATTAAGAATAGAAAAGTAATAAAAGTGGTTATTTGAAATTAACAACCAGGGACCATACAGAGGAATTAAATTCTATTGCGGCTCCGTTTTCCTAAAAATTGACAAATGCCTGGTTACTTTGATGATCTTAAAGTAAGTTTTCCTGCAGCAGCGCTCAGGTATATGACAGAGAGTGCGTGGGGGTCTACATTTGAGCAACACGAGGTACATAGATGGGAAAAGATGCATGGTAAGAAACATGATAGAGGATGAGAGATGACTGGGCATCAGAGAGGATCGTGTGGCCTTCATGTGTGTATAGAAGATACGAGTCGCTGCCTGTTGCGCTACTCAGCCATTTGAAACTTCCGGTGAGCAGAAAGGGGGCGGGCCATTCGATAGTTGTGCTGCTCTGAACTAATTGACAAGTTGATAGGTGGAACCCCACTGCCTTTTAAGTGTAGGCCAAATCTCTAAAGGGCGGAGATATCTGTCCTTCAGAGTGTGAGGCCTGGCCGTTATTATTCGAAAGAAAAAAAAATCAAAAAGAGCACTCTTAAGGGGACGATGAGGGCAGCTGTGGCTATGTTAAGTTTTGAAGGCTTATTTCCTGTTATGTGACATAACAAAATAACAAAACTTGACGTGGGACAAAGCCCTGCCCCCTTTTTCTGTTATTCTGCTGTTGCTTCAGCTACCGTACTTTGTCTCAACGGATTTCCTCGTAGTCCTGGTTGATGTCTAAATCTCCCAGACAATCCCCAATTCAGCTCCCTCTTCTTTCGACACCACAGCTTTCCTATTCAATACAATATGCTGCTCACTGCCAGTTCCATATACGTTTCGATGCGGAAACATAAAATGACCCTTTGAAGTAAAATGATAACACAAAAGTGTTTTTGCTTCACTTCTGCCTTCGTCTCCTTGGGTTTCTTTCTCTTCTTCTTCTTCGTCTTCATCTTTTTTTTTTTTTTTGTCTTCCTTGATCCTCCCCTTTTTTTAATGAAATCTGTCATACAATAATCTGTCAAGGAATGATGGTGAAACTTTTGAAAACAATTCAACAGCAAGACAAATTGAGAGATGTTTTTGAATGGACAAAGGAAGTGGGGACACTTCACACATGATGCCAACTAAATCTAAGTCCAATGCTCAGGTATAGAGGAATCGACGAATCAACATTTGGCTGGGCCCGCCTTCTCTCTATCAGACTCTTAGATATTCCTGATTGCTGCAGACATTTGTGCCCCTAAGAGCGGAAGCTTCATTTGTATTTGCTGTGATGGGCTCTAAGACAGGAGTTGACACGGTGGAAAGACGGGAGAATGAATGACTATTTAAGTGGGTGAATAGATTGTGGATACCGAGATGGATGGTAGATGGCTGAAGTAAACAAAGTGTCGTTGAATGTCTAGATACATGTATTTGATGTGTAGGTCAAGTTTCAAAAATAAATGCGGGGTAGTAAGTTGGACGTATATAAAAGCGAGAGAGATCAAAGTCTAGAGAGAGACAGAGAGAAAAAGAGGAAAAGAAAAAAAGAGAGACAGACAGACATATATATGAGAGAGACAGTGAGAGAGGAGGATGGGGGAAGGAGAGAAGAGAAAAGTTTAATAATGTACAGATCTTTTCTGAGACGGTCCTCAGGCTGGGTTCATATTAGAAGCGTTAGTCTCTATCAACACTCTGAATACCGAGGGTTCTCGCATGCGATCCATTTCGATTTGGTGTAAAGTCGTAATTTTCGATTTAAGACTCCTATGAGAAATACGGTACCAGTCATTCTTGTGTCAATTTCTCTTTATATATTTTACATCCTGTTTGCAAAATTTTCGCAGATCGCCCATTTTTTTTCCTTCACAGAATTCTAGAACGTTTTCCTGTCAACTTTTGAAGTATAATCTCCAGATCAAAATACATAAGAGTTGCCGTTAAAAGCGACTGGGAAATCAAGAACTCTGTGACTCTATATCTAGTAGACATTGCGCTAATCGTTATGTATCGGATATAATATTTATCCGACTTCACCTCCTTTGTTCATCTCTTTCGGTCTACCAAATAACTGCTCACCTCTTGACAAGTTGTTTGCTATTTTGATGTGCAATGTAAGACACTGATATTAATCTCCTAAAAAAAAAAAACTCTCCAAGCATACCCAAGTTGAATTTAACTTGAGGTGGCTACTTACTAAGCAGCATCCCATTGTGCAATACACTCCACAGATCAAGATTGTTGAAAGCCATCGATTGTTTCGCCCATATTGTCTTTTATGTTCCAGCTTTTGCAGCTGCTATTCTACCCTTCAATAAGCCAGCCATGATAAACGGCATTGTTTTAGTTTGGTGAGCATTGCAAATTTCTGCATCAGCTTACAAAATGAATTCAAACGTGCACAACCTGGAAACCTTAGAATTTTCCTCGCTGTTTGTTGAAACAATGAAAACAAAACTAAAGATTGCGAAGAGATAAAAGAAGTCTGTGACAGCATAGCTAAGCTAACCTGGAGGGTGTTATTTTCCCCACAACTGTTGGCCTGGTCATAAAAAGATCACGAATATTAAAATTCTGCAAGCTTTTCAATTCTTTTTTATTCCCGCTCAAATTGACTAAAGAGAGATGCATGCGGAAGCCAGAAGCAGCTATGCTTATTTCTTTCTTTCGTTTCCTTCGTCCATTTTTCGCGACCGGAAGTTTGTGTGAAATCCTCACGACTCTCAAATTTATTTAAATCAATGCAGATGTGCTGCAGACGATGTGATGTCTGCAAACATTTTCTCCCTCACACAGACACCAGCTGCTGCAGCAGCGCTCCTTTCTCTCACCTACCATCCACATAATATGCTGGTGTTTTAGCAACAACAGCTTTCAATTACCCCCGTGCTCCAGACAGCCCCTCAGGATAAGGCAACAGCGCATCATCTCAGGATAATTATAAATTATATGGAATATAATTTAACTGTTTGAAAAGTAGCTAAAACTCTATGGGTAAACGATCTGTATATAGCGTCCATGGGATAATCAAAACAACATACACATATTATGGACCAATATTATCTAGATCTGAACGTCTTGTGTCGGAGTATAACTCAAATGCCTCTAATCTTCAAACACAATTTGAGTATTCACAATTTAAGAGAATCGATCGCTATATTTCGAACTCTGCCATGGTGAAGTTTTTCTTGCGCAATTATTTGTTTACACAATTTCCTAAAAATATCTTGATTGAAATAATAAAATATAGAGCTGTCTTGTTCACGACCACTACGTTTGTCTTTGAAAGAGATTTCTGGGGAATACGCTGAAATGAATTACAGGTCAACGATATGTGGCCCCTCATATCTCTTAGCAGTTCTCAGGGTTAAGAGAAAGAGAGGGAGAGAGAGAAAGAGAGAGAGAGAGAGAAAGACAGACAGACAGACAGACAGAGAAATCCGACGTAGATACAAATACTATGGAAAGTTCATAGGACTTTTTTTTCCTCAGCAAAAACTCGACGAAGCAAATTTCAAGCTTAATACTACTAACTTTACTTACATTGTCAAATCTTCTAGGGAGTGTGTGCATTGACTTTCTCTAAGCTCTGGAAAAATACCGATTTGATTGAAGTTCAGTAATACTTCATTTGCGCTGCATCAAATAAGTCTCTGCAAAGGAGAAAGAAGAGTGTGTCATGGATTGATATTTCTTTTTTTCTTTCTTCCTTTCTTTGAAGTCCAGCGCGTGTGCTGCCATATGTATGAATACTTGTTTCTGATGCTGGTTACATCGTTCCAACTGAACGACGAGAAGCTGCAAGGGAGGGAAACTCAGGTTACAAAGACTCAAAGAGACCAAAAAAAAAAGAAGTGTAACTCTCCATCTCTTGAACTCTCAGATATTTAGAGTTATGAGAAGAAAAGAAAGTATCTGGAGATTCAAAGTTTAAAAGTATCTACCATGGCACGTAATGCTGACTAAATATTAAAAAAAAAAAAAAGGAAAAAACAACGCATACACCGTGATTTGAAGACTGGCGGTATGGACAACAACCGCCACATTAACTCTCTCGTGCAGCATGAAGCCATAATTTTTTAGCATAATTTTTGAGCATATCATCAGTCAAACTATATCCAACGGACACACGTGTTGCTCATATGCCGGTGACTACAGCGGAGGAAGGGGGCTTTGGTTTTCTTAGAAATGTTCCATTGAGAGAGGAAACAGATGGGGGGGGGGGGGGGGGGTTTCCCCCCCCCCCCCCCCCCCCCCCTTCCACTCACACATACACACACACACACACAGACAGAGAGAGAGAGAAAGAGAGAGAGATTACTCAGCTATAATAAAGGATGTGCTGATTGTCTTAGACAGAAGGCATATAATACTTGTATCACGGTTCCTGTCTCTTGATTTAAGACACACTACAGATCCGAAGCTTGAAAAGAAAAATGTTTCGCTAAGCCGTAATTAATAGAGATAATGATATATAAAGGATTAATATATTTAATATAGTTACGTGTGTTAAGTCATCTAGAGGAGAATATTCTGTGTCTAGTGCAGAGAGCTGCAAACATATTTACCGTTCCCCTCCGTAACTTCTCATTCACAAAAGGCCAAAATTGTAATTTTATCCAGATGAAGAGGCTTTGAACTGTTTTGAAAATACTCACCAACCAAACCCAAAATGCAATTTCATTGCCTTATCGTGTGTATATAATTATATATAATTATATATAAATATAAATATATTCCCAATACGCATACATGTTAACGTAAAATATGTATCTGGAGTTCTGAAAATTCTGTCGAGATAACCACCCGCAGGAGATTAAAAGACATAATTAAACCGTAAACTGTAATTCTGTACAGATAATAAAACATGGAATCAAAGTCTAATTCATTACAATCTTAAGCTCTAACTGGTCAGCTAGTTGTGTAGCTCCCTGTTGTTTTAGAAACAAGTAATGGAATAGCAGGCGCTGGAAAGATCTTTCTGACTTTCGTAAGGTACAATCGTGCATCTTTCTACAACATATTTATGCTATTGCACAAGTTTCTAAATGCTACAGTATTTCCCAAAAATTATTTACTCCTTATTAACATATAATTTAACATGTAAATAACGATTTTTTCACCTTAGCACGACAGGATAAGAGAACTCTTCACTAGAAGAGAACTAAAATATGTATTCAGCAGCTGGCCAAGGAAATGCAATATTAGCTTCTGTCATTCTCTACAATTATTAATTAACAAAAGCAAACATTGACCAATGTTGACAAATCTCTAAAATAAACATGGTACAGTTTTGTTATTGTTGTTTTCTTGTAGCGATTCTTATCTTAATATCAGCCAATTTAAATGTCACTCCATTATAAATGCAAATTTGGTAAAATGTTCTTTCACCCCAAGGTTTGCTTTGTTCTAATCTTAATCAATCTAGGACTAAGTATAGTATCTGAAATGTTTATTTCTCATGCTTGATCGTAATTTGTAATAACAAATCTATTTCTATTTCTCCAAAATGCATGACTTCGCAACTGAGGACAAAAGTAGTTAGCAAAATTGGCAGTTTTGGTATTGGGACATTGTCAGAACTAGTGAAAGAGTGGACCACAGCTTCGCCAATATGCGTGGGAAAACGATACTGTCAACTAAATTACGTTACCATCTTTAGCATCCCGATTCCCCGTGTTCAGAGCTCACTTAATATTGTCTGTTTTCCTTCCAAACTTGAAACATTGATATTAGCCCCAGCTATCATAATTTTGCTCGATAAAAGTTTAAGTCAGATAGACCATTAAGATATCTTAATCTTAAAAATGAGACATGAAGAGAGCAGTTTTTATTATCAGTACCGCTATTTAGATTTTTAATTGAAGGTAAATTAGCACTATTTAAAAAAAAAATATTACTTAACATGCATTAGTAAAACAAATAGAACTAAAAACCGGACAGTGCCCTAAAACTCTATTCAATTTAAACAGAACATTTGAAAAGGTTTAGATCTGCAGAAAGACTGAATATCCGCTGAGCTTTCAGTGTAACATGCAGCAACAAAAAAAGTTCCTTGGAATTTATACATTCTATTTTTATAAAAGATATAAACATCTAGTAACTACTACAAAACAAAACGAAAACAATACGAACACTGCTATACTGGCTGCCACAGAGAATTTTTAGTTTATATTGATGAAGGAATCTGCTACTAATTTATGCTGATAATTACGATTGAACATTGCTAAGCTTTTTCACTGGATCATAAAATCTAGTCAGATTAATTGTTAACATCAGTTTTTTTTCTTACCTAGAATAAAATTCTTAAAATATCAAATTTCTCGTGTACATGTTCGATGCGTAGAATTAAATGAATCAGCTTCGGTGACTTTTGACACCGGTCAGTGCTTGCTTCTGGCAATTTTTCGTGCTGGTAACAATAACTAATAAACAGCATTTTCCTGGTCAGTTTTACGTAGTTCAGTTTTCTCTTTGTATGTTCTTATTTCATGACAGAGATGGGAAACAGGTTTTTAAATATTAAGTTGCGTATTGAGAAAGTATCAGAATTTGCGGCTCCATTTGAATCCTTTTGAAACGAACATTTTTTTTTCAACTACATTATTGTCATATTGTTGTTTAGCTTTTTCATTCATTGTGTATCTTGCAGTGAGCTTATATTTTTTAGAACTGTGCATTCTAGGATGACTATTCCCAGTATTTTGCATTTTCATTTTCACCTGGTGGCTTGCATACTCAGCATTCCCACACAATTACACAATCAACTATAATGGGTATTATACATTTAACATGCAGAGCTAAAATCTCAGTAAATGCGATGTAACTGGCCTACAAACCAAGACAAAGTGTGTTTGGGTTATGTACAAATTCTCCGCGGATAAATCCTGAAATGTTTGCAGCTTTCGGTGAATTCTTGAGTAGATCTATATCTCCGGACATGATAGAGACAAGAGAAACTAAAACAATATCTTCTTTGTAGTTAAATACTCGAATGTCTATCAGTCTGCATTATGTAGTCTTGCAACTTGCCCCCATTTTATCTATTCTGTGAACAAATACAACTCCACTAAGACTAAAAATCGGTAGTCCTGCATTTGGCGATTTACATCCTTCATCCCCCCCTCCCCCTCCACATCTCCTCATTCATCAATACCTTGGCTATGACCAATTTACTAACTGACAGTTTAGTGTGAATACACAGTTATGACTAAACCCTGTTTTATCTGTAATATACCATTCCAAAACAACAAGAATAACAGCAAAATAATATACTGTCGGCCTTCTACGCCACAAAACTAATGTCCTGAAATTATAACTTTATTTCCCTGTCCTTTCCCATGAAAACTACCATTATGCATAATGCAAACCCGGTAGTGTGTATGTGTGTACGCACATGAGCATGTGTGTATGTACTTAACGATGAAGAAATGACAAAGTGATATATATATATATATACAGATTTTTTTTTTTTTAACGGAACTGCAAGGCAATTATGAGTGATAAATTTTGCCCAGGATGTGTATAAAGAACCTTCTGGAAATTTGCATCTATGAAAAAAAATGATACAAACGAGCCGTACTATATTTATTTCTTTGAAAAATGGAGACGTCACTAACGCCCATCAAATTAAACCACCTTTCTCATTATTTGCATTTTGAAATTCTCCAAATGACTTCGAGGCTTAGGATAAAGGGTTCGCCATATCAATGGGAAAAGATGCTCCTGAACAAGGAGAAATATTTTTATTTCTCTACCTAAAAGTTCTTAAACGAAGCATTTCGGAAAGGAAGGTGGGGGTGGGGAGGAGGAGCAAGAACAGGAAAAGAGACGAATCTCTATCGGTTGTTTATAAAATGAAATAAGAGTCTTTATAATGTTTAGTCAAAATTTAATGCTGGTGTCATTTTCAAGGGGGGGGGGGGGTAAGGGAAGGGAGGAAAAACAGTCACAGAACACGTAAACTTTAAGGAGTTAAAAGAATAAACTACTTTAATATTTCATTTGCCAACAAGCATATTTGTATCTTTAACTTACAATGATAACTAAATAATTATGGAGAAGATCAAATAAATTCTTATCCTAAGCACTTTGTTCCACATTATAATATTAAATTCGACGATTACAAGGTAAATTATAATGTTTTGCGTAAAATTTCAGGAATCGTGTTACCCGATGGGAACATTTATTTAATATTCGCCCACCAGTCGTCTCAATTTTTCAGTTATTCCGGGAGAAAGGGAGATAGAAGAGAAAAATGCCTTTAAAGGAAAATTTTGACTAATATGTTTTTTCATGGCGCTTTCACTGCTTTTGTGTTTTTGCGTGAAATTTTAAGGTTTTAGAGGTAAATGAATGATGACACCTGTAAACAACAGAAAAACAGAACAAGTATTCTGGCTCAATAGATAAGGAAAAAAAGAAAAAGAAAGAAAGAAAGAACGAAAGATAGAAAGAAAAAAGGATAAAGAAAGTAAGAAGGAAAGAAGAAAGAAACAAAGGAGGGAAGGAAGGAAGAAAGAAAGAAAGAAAGAAATCTTCATGTCGCTTTCCAATCAAAATAGCGATTACAAACGACGTTCAGTTTTAAACATGGCAAGTTCGAAATGTTGACAATGTCCCAATTTCTTGAAAGGAACTGGACCTGAAAGATTCAAAGTTACGATTAACTATAGTCTGACCAAATTCTTTAGTAGGCCACATAAGTCTGAAAGTCTAGCCATGAAATTCTCCACTTGCCCCGAATGATGTATGCGTCTCCCAGTTCCCCGATGTCTTTCTCTTTCTCCGCCTGTTTGTCTGCATCCATCATTTCCGTGATCAATCAAAAAAAGATGATTTTATCTTGACTAATCAGCATATCTCACCTTTTCGAAAGAAGGCCTCTTAAAGGGAATGCTGAATTCTAAACAACAGCTACAATTTCTGCTATCATTCGACGACAAAATAACCACCATTAATAATAATAATAATAATGATAATAATAATAATAATAATAATAAAATCAAGCAACTATAACAATTCACGTGCACGCATTAGATACAGATCTATATGGCATACACGAGAACACACGCCTTAACTTTCAGTTTACTCAAAGGCTCTTTTTCAGAGAACAAATATACACAAGTTCATTTCAAGGTTTAGTTTGCAAACGATCCCAACAAAACTATTTAGAGTCTATAGTTAACAGCATGAGTCATTCTGAATAAAATTCATGTGCCTGGCCTCGATAAAATAAATTCAAGAACTTTACCTGAACTAAAACCTTATTTCCAGGGCTTAAATTTTCTGTCCAGGGATACCTGGAAAGTAAGAGGTGGAAAGAAGCCCAAAATAATAATCGGAGCAAACTATGTATTCACGTCAGAGCAAAACACCGAATGAATGAAACTTGTGTATAAATAAAATTGAGCGGTAGTTAACCCAGAAGCCTTATGTGTTCTCCTTGCTGTTTCTCTTGTGTTATCACTGGATACTTCTGTCCACTTTTGACAGTCAAACTTTAATTGTTGTCTTTGACTTTTTCTTTCTGATCAATTATTGCAGCATCTAGCAGCCTTTCCTGAAATTTCCAAATGATGTTTAACAATTCTGCACATCCAACAAATGACAGATTCAATTGGTTTTCCGTAACTTGAATTTTACCCGTGTTTCTTTTCTTCACATATAAGAGTGTGGAACGGTTTGAGGAAGAAGGGAATGAGTCTATTGTCGATTGCTTTATTTGTGAGAACGTTTTGCGCTCTGGGGAATTCGAAATTTTATTTGCCATTGCACCCATATAGAGCTATTGTGAGTGCATGTATGTGGTAAACGTTCCCCATATCTCACCGGAATTGCCGCACTCACTTATAAAATCATCGCCTTACGCGAAAGCAGCACAAAAAGTGGAGGAATAATTTGATACGTGCAATAATAACATCTTATTTTTCCAATGAGCAAACATTTATAATTCAACGGGACAACAATCATTTACTGACCAAGTCCACGATATACGTTACGTTCTATATACGTCTTTCAACCTCCTGGTGGAGGTTATTTCGACGGTTCTTTGTTAAAAAAAAAATTCTTGTCTTCAAAAATCCTGTCTTCACTTTTGAGAAAAAAAAAAAATAAAAATAAAAACTATTCAAAAATCATG